>WWET01004018.1:88357-98741 GCA_011038615.1 Limnodynastes dumerilii | reverse complement strand
AACATAAAGCGGTGAAGTTGCCCATAGCAACCAATCAGATTCTGGCTGCCATTCTAAGCTTAGTAAATCTGGCCCCTGGTCTTTCTACCCCTCAATATTCTTATGGATTAGTCCTTAAAGGTTTGTTGTTTTAATAGTATTTGTCCTCACTAACTGAAATGACATGATACGTAAGCCGTTTGTTTATTAGTTGCTTGTAAATGCCACGTCACTTAAAGATGTTCAACTATGTTGTGTTCCTCAACCTACGAGGACTGCTGTTATCTTGTCACTTTGCATAGCACTATGAAAAAACCCTTCAGACAAAAAAGATTAAAAAAAAAAAGGTGTAAGTGCAGCTCTTAATCAGACCCTAATTTCTTTTCTTTGAAACTGATGATGGTGTTAATATAACGTGATGCAGTTACATCTCTGTGTTAAAATGTGGTCACAAGTGACCACATTTGCTTTAACATACAACCGCTAGCCCTGGCCAATGGCAACCACATTGCATACAAATATTAATAGTTTGAGGGTAATCAAATTATATTTTATATAATTCAGTTAATTAGATTTAGTTTGTTCTTGTTTGTTTTTAAAACAGACAAAAAATATCTACATGGTGTAGTTTGCACCAACAAAAAATATGAGCTGTTGATTAAGTAAGCATGCCACTACAGCAATACATACAGTAAAAAAACTGTTGTGACAAAAACATGACAAATGCGTTCTAATGATTCAAGATTAGCTTTACCGAGGTTCAATGGGCACCGTGTGGAGCATACCGGAAAAGGGGAGGTGAACCAAGTAACACATCAGAGCTGTACCACTAAATAGAGTGATCCATGGGTCTCTCCATGTAGAAGGAGGAATAAATCCAGTAGTGGTCCTATATTTGAGTTAACTTGGGAAATCCACTCTAATGATCGTGGAGTTGATTTCCGTGCCCAGGACCCTACATTAAGTATTCTGCATGCAACTCTGTATGTTGATTAATGGATTGTACATAAGGGCTTAGATTTATTGTACGATTACAATACCTAATCACACCCATAGTGTGTATCTCATATGCATGGTGGGTGGTTCCATCTTGCATGTGGACACTGAATTCTGCACGGAACGCAGCATCGGGTGGCTACATTCTGATGCAGAATTCTTGCTAATGTACATGCACAGTACCAATTCACGGCTGACTTAAGTAAGTTACTCATACATAAATCAGCTGGTTTTCTAAATAATTTATGATTCGTCCCATATATTTCAAAAGTGTAAAGTAGATAATGGTCTTTAATACATTAATGGTAAGTGTTTCATTAAATGTTTTTCACAGAAAAATCTTACAGTTGGATTTCTATTTGTGTTCTTAGACTTAAAGCTTCAAATGAAGACAGTATGGAAGAATACTTTATAGAATTGCCATCCTCTGACTTTGTGCTGACATCAAAACACCCCAGAAGGCAACAGGATGCCTGCACAGAAAGATTACATCTGCTCTTCTCCTTGATATGCCTGAGTGCTTTTTTCTCCATTACAGGTAATATTTCTAACCTGGCGAATGTCTTTTTGAGTTTTCTATACAGCGATCACCTTAATCCAACACTCTAAAAAAGTATTATTTCCAAATATCAGCCTCTATACTTTGCCCTAAATAATCTGGGACTTACTGGGACTTAGTTATTAAATCTTAATTAATTTTAGTAAAACCGTGTGTCACCCAGTTGACAATTTTTTGTAATCACTAAGGTTTGAAAAGCTGGGTCTGATTTGTTTCTTTTGTGTCAATGCATATTTTTTTAATTAAACACATTTTGCAAATGATGCCAACTTTAGCAAGGCAACTGTATTTGTTGCTTGTATATAATTAAATTGAGTGCATCGCCCTGTCTTACCGTGTAGGTTCTGTGGTCTAGGTTCTGCAGCAAAATAGCCCAGGACATCTTCCAGTGCCAAGAACAGCTTTATTTTTATCTCCAATCACGTCAACGTCTTACTGAACTCTATCCTCTTCAGATAGCGGGCTCAAATCCCTGACACACATTCCCAGAGAGGCATTTATAGATGCATGTATTTAGGTAAAAAATTATGAGCGAGAAATTATAATATACCTTCATATTTAGACAGTTACTAGGCTGGAAATTAGCTTGCTTTTCTCCATAAAGTAGTGTCTACTTTAGTGCAAACAATATTTTATAACTCTTGTTTAAATAAGCAAAATATCTATTTAGTCTTTAACTACCAGCTATCTTAGTCAGTATTATGACCAGCCTTGCAGTATCTATAGTTAACTGTCCCTGCAGGTAAAACTCTACTTTCACCATTGCATAGGGATAATTATTGTTTTAAATTCTGTTCTAACTATTACATCTAGCAGAGTTAAATAACCATGTACATACACCAAATGATAGGCCAAGATATAAATAATGTATCTGTAAAAGTGTTTTTGGATGAAGCCAATGTACTTAAAACATTAGATATATAAATATTATGTAGTATGATATACTCATTTATTATGTGGATTTAGTAAAGAGCCTAAAGGGGGCACTGGAGGGTATTTAGGTATAAACAACAGAATGATCTTGGCATTCCTAAAACAGAGACATTTCCAACATGTGGCCAGCAAGAAGGAATTCCAAAGTTACAGTTTCAAGATTGCCCACTATCATGGACAAAGAGAAATTCCAATGGACTGTTTCAACCTTTGGCTCATGGAATTTTGGGAGTTTGACTGTTTTGAAATTTTAAGACCCTAAAGGACCATGTAACGCTTATTTGTTACCTTACCAATTGAGGTTTGACATGTAGATTCTAAGTCAGCCTACTTTTGTATGTCTATAAATGCAAAGATACTGCTTCTAAGAAGAGAGATTTCAGAATTGAAATTTGGTGATAATGGACTGTAGTCACACTTAAGAGTGAGTTAGGTGCGGACAAAACCGCACCTAACTCACTCGTCCTGGTCCTAACCCGCCCCCGGGTACCTTATGGCACTTGGCTACCTTATCTTACTGTGTGTAGTTGCTTTCTTTAGAAGGAAACTACGCACGAAGAATGGCTCTCCCCACCCCCCTTCCCCGCCCTCCCAGGGTAATCTTAATCTCTTCCTCCTCCCACTACTAACTAAAACCTTCCTGAGGTGGCATTGGTACGCTTCTTTTCTGTGAGGTCTTTAAAGAGTTAATCTGCATACTTTACTGGTATGTAGATTGCGTAAATTACCTACTACGCATGCAAAGTAGGTCATTTCGGGAGATTGCGCACGTAAGAAGTCAGAGCTGAAACAGTTCCAATGTTATCACAGCGCTTTCATTTATTTTGTAAATAAACTTTTTTTTTTTTTTTTTTTTTATACCTACCTTCACTTGGCTCTGTGCTGCTTAATAATCTAAATACTTTTTTTTTCTGATGCTATAACTGTTTCAGATGCTCCATTACATTTCCTCTCCATGGGCTGTTACTGTTCTTAAACAGCGTTTTAGCTTAAGTCTATTCATAACACAACTGCTTAGTTTCTGAATTTTGAGGGCATGTTGGTTGGATTATTTTTACATGTTTGGACCATCATCTACTGTAAACCATTAATGCAGTGTATATTTATATTAAATTATTTTACTAAAGGCAGTAGGGAGTAAAATGGAAAAAAAGTGTGTAAGAACTTGAAGCTGCAGCGCTACTCCCTTGTATATAGAACTAGACAATCAAGTCTCAATCTTTAATCCTCTTAAAACGATGTAAATGCTCTTTCAAAGTCCTGATAGCTGTCTTGTAGGTAAGCGGTCCTTCAAATGAGTCATATGTGACTTCTAGAGGCTTTAATTTCTCATGGTGTCCGGATTAGTAACATATAAAAGTGAAAGAACAAAAATAGATTCAATAAAAAGTTTTAATATATCAATTAAAACAATAAAGCATGAAAGTAATATATCATAAAATAGCCTCAAGGAAAATCAGCACAAAGCGATGATGATCATACCTAGCCCACAAAGATAAAACCCCCAACAGATGGTGAAAATGGATCCCGACTAGGAGTTTGATCTGTGCGTCTCTGGTAACGGCTAGATGCTGATTAGACCTCGTGTTTGTAAAACACCAACACATTTCAGCCGCCTGCCGCGGCCTTTCTGAAGGTGAATAGTTTTGCTACAGGATGTAGGCATTTAAATACTCCACCCATCCTCGCTATTGGTTCTATCGATGCATGGGACATGTTTAAACTTCTAATACAATTAAAAACAGCACTCACATAAAAGTACAAGTGTTACAACATTTTACATAGAGAAATCTTAACAACCTGCTGTCATTGTTTCCTATTACAAAGAGACAATAAGATAGAAATAAAAATATACATAAAAAATAAATAAATATATAAAAAGTTTATCATAAACAGTCTAAATAAGATTTTTAAATAAAACTTTTTCATCCATAGCATTATGAAACTTTATGTAATAGACATAAAAGTAAATTTCAGAATGGGAGAAGTCTTTAAAGACTAAAAGCCCTCACAGAAACTGTATCTTTGAAAAATAAATATCCATTTAAAAAATATTCTAACTTTTTAATCTTTATGTTAATCAATTTTTATACTGAATCACTGCAGGAGTAACAGTTTCATTCTGCATAATGATTACAATACTGAAAGGATATGCTAAACAATTTTTTTGTATTCATTCCATAAAATTTAAATAATTGAATCCACTAGTGGCTAGGAGTAAAAAAAGCGCCCATCAAACGACTTCAAACCCTGTATTTTGTCACTCTAAATGGCAAAAAACCACATAGCACACTTCCTGTATTAAGATATTTGTAGTAAAAAGACATAGAGTAAATGGTATTATCCTTCTTTGTGAACTAAAAAATACATACATCTATATATTTCTAGTAAAAACATAATGGGCCTGAGTTATTTATTCTAGAAACCATTTTAATTTGAATTCAATGTTAAGGCCATTTGGTTCTAAAGCTTGTAAGTTAAATATCCACCTCATTTCTGATGTGGCTTATCTTTCCATAAGATCTTTATTTTTCCAACTATCCTGAATAACATCTGAATAACGATTGTGGAATTTTTTTTAAATGGGAAGACACTGAATGTGTTTCTACACCCTTTCTGATATTTCTTGTGCTCGTCAAGACGTGTTTTGAGGGGGCGTGTGGTACGGCCAACGTAGAAGAGATCACATTTACATTTCAAAAGGTATATGAGATTTTGTATTACACGTAATACATGTTTTTATAGGATAAGTAACATTATTAACTTCAAAAGTTATAAATTTAGATTTTTCCATTGGAATCGTTATACGTCAAATGCATAGACCACATCTGTGGTATCCTTTAGTACAGGGGTTCTCAACCTTTTTTTGTTGAGTACCACTTACCCGCTAAGGAACCAGGTGAAGTACCACTTTGCCAAAATGATTTATTTACAAAAGTCCAAAAACACTCTCCTACTCATATATATCCCTCTCTACACAAACTCTCCTACTCATATATATATCCCTCTCCATACATTACACTCTCCTACTCATATATATCCCTCTCTACACAAACTCTCCTACTCATATATATATCCCTCTCCATACATTACACTCTCCTACTCATATATATCCCTCTCTACACAAACTCTCCTACTCATATATATATCCCTCTCCATACATTACACTCTCCTACTCATATATATCCCTCTCTACACAAACTCTCCTACTCATATATATATCCCTCTCCATACATTACACTCTCCTACTCATATATATCCCTCTCTACACAAACTCTCCTACTCATATATATATCCCTCTCCATACATTACACTCTCCTACTCATATATATCCCTCTCTACACAAACTCTCCTACTCATATATATATCCCTCTCCATACATTACACTCTCCTACTCATATATATCCCTCTCTACACAAACTCTCCTACTCATATATATATCCCTCTCCATACATTACACTCTCCTACTCATATATATCCCTCTCTACACAAACTCTCCTACTCATATATATATCCCTCTCCATACATTACACTCTCCTACTCATATATATCCCTCTCTACACAAACTCTCCTACTCATATATATATCCCTCTCCATACATTACACTCTCCTACTCATATATATCCCTCTCTACACAAACTCTCCTACTCATATATATATCCCTCTCCATACATTACACTCTCCTACTCATATATATCCCTCTCTACACAAACTCTCCTACTCATATATATATCCCTCTCCATACATTACACTCTCCTACTCATATATATCCCTCTCTACACAAACTCTCCTACTCATATATATATCCCTCTCCATACATTACACTCTCCTACTCATATATATCCCTCTCTACACAAACTCTCCTACTCATATATATATCCCTCTCCATACATTACACTCTCCTACTCATATATATCCCTCTCTACACAAACTCTCCTACTCATATATATATCCCTCTCCATACATTACACTCTCCTACTCATATATATCCCTCTCTACACAAACTCTCCTACTCATATATATATCCCTCTCCATACATTACACTCTCCTACTCATATATATCCCTCTCTACACAAACTCTCCTACTCATATATATATCCCTCTCCATACATTACACTCTCCTACTCATATATATCCCTCTCTACACAAACTCTCCTACTCATATATATATCCCTCTCCATACATTACACTCTCCTACTCATATATATCCCTCTCTACACAAACTCTCCTACTCATATATATATCCCTCTCCATACATTACACTCTCCTGCTCATATATATATCCCTCTCCACACATTATCACCTCTGCCCTTCTTTTATATCCCTCTCCACATTGCATATTATTTCCCCCTTTCTGGCATCTACCTCTCCACACAATACACACTCCAGTTCCACCTCTTTTACCTTACCTGATCCAGCCTCCAGCACTTCCTTCTTTCTTTCAGCTCTCTTGATCCTCTTCCTGCAGTGCCAGTCGGAAGCTCTGCCCCCTCGGCTCGTATTCCTGGACGCTGTAATGTTGTTTAGTGTGACAGGCTGCAGGCTTAAACTGATCTTTACTGACACAGTGAGTAAAAATCAGCTTAAGTCTGGCTCTATTATACTAAACAACATTACAGCATTGCAGCAAGAGGACTGCCTGCCGCGTACCACCTGACAGAGGTACGCGTACCACCAGTGGTACGCGTACCATGGGTTGAGAACCCCTGCTTTAGTACATATAAAAGTGTTATTTTTACTTGGAAGTTAACTTTTCACCAATATGTTTTTAATATTATCCGCCCTTCGATTAATGAAGGATGGTTTGTGAGAAAGTTCCAGTCCAATGACTGGGTCTTTTCTCAAAATACCCCAATGCTTATGAAATATGTTTTCTATTTTTCTATAGTTCGTATTGAAATTAGTGCAAAAAGACCACTTTTCTTATTATTGCTTATGTCTATTTTCTTACCCTTCAAAATTTCCTCTTTCAATTTCTCCTATTTGTTTCTGAACTTGATCTAGAAAATTGATATCATATTGTTTTTGTACAAATTGTTCTTTCATTTCCTTCAGTTGTCTCTCCAAAACTGGAACCTCACTACAATTTCTTTTAATTCTTCTGAATTGTCCTGCTGGTACATTTCTGAGCCACTGCTGGTGATGTGAACTGGAAAAGTCAATGAAAGAATTAGAATTGGTTGCTTTTTTTATATGTGAAGGTTTGAATGGAATTGTTTTTAATATAAATAGTGAGGTCTAGATAATTAATCTTTTTTTGACTGTATTCATACGAGTGATGGATATTGACATCATTAATGTTCAAATAATTGCAAAACAGCTTAAGATCCTCCAAATCACCTTTCCATAAAAAAACATTGTCGATATATCTATACCATGAGGAGAGATTGGCCACCCAGCTATGACCCTGATAAACCATCTTAGCTTCCCAAAAGGCTATAAAAAGGTTCGCATTGCTGGGCGCGAATCTCGTCCCCATGGCAGTACCGACTATCTGTAAATAATATTCCATTTCAAAATAAAAATAGTTATTAGTTAGAATATATTCTATACCTTCTAGAATAAAATTAACCATATTTTCATCCATATCTACAAAGGAAAGTAATGATTTTACTGCATCTAGACCAGTTGTCAGGGAATCGGGGTAAATTACCCCAAATGGGTAAAAATGTAATTCCTGGGGGTAATGGACGGTCGCGCTGCTATAAATCTATATGCATGCCCGGCTGTGTCTCGGCCGCGCGACCGTCTGTTACCCCCAGGAATTTCATTTCATTGCATATAGAATCTATATAGACTATATAGTCGCTTTGATAGTCGCTTCCTCTTCTTCCATACTGTTTTTCTTCCGGGCGTGAGAGGAGCTCAGCTGGGAGCCAGAAGCTAGAAGATTAAAGAAGAAAGAAGGTCATATAAAAGGTAAGTAAAGTAGCAGAGGGGCAGCAGATGAAGGGGAACAGTATGTGATGAAGGGGAAGCTGATGAAGGAGGACAGTATGTGATGATGGGGGACAGTATGTGATGAAAGGGCAGCAGATGAAGGGGAGCAGTATGTGATGAAAGGGCAGCGGATGGAGGACAGTATGTGATGAAGGGGGGCAGTATGTGATGAGGGGGGGCAGTACGTGATGAAAGGGCAGCAGATGAAGGAGGACAGTATGTGATGAAGGGGCAGCAGATGAAGGGGGACAGTATGTGATGAAGGAGGACAGAATGTGATGAAGGAGGGCAGTATGTGATGAAGGGGTAGCAGGGGATAAAGGTTGCACAGTATATGATGATGGGGCAGCAGGGGATAAAGGTGGCACAGTATGTGACGAAGGGGCAGTGTGTGATAAAGGTGGCACAGTATATGATGAAGGGGCACAGTGTATAATGAAGGGGCAGTGTATGGTAAAGGTGGCACAGTGTGTGATAAAGGGACACAGTGTATGATGAAGGGGCACAGGGTATGATGAACATGCAGAGTGTAATTTCTGTGTATGTACTTTGTAATTCCTGCTTTTATTTTTTTGTATATTTTCCTTCCTTTAAAATCAAGGGGGTAACATCAGCGTATCTAAATATATTTTGGGGTAAAGGGTAAAAAAGTTCCCTGACCCCTGATCTAGACCATTCTGATAATGTATAATTGTATACAACGAGCTGATGTCAACAGTTACCATATACATGTCAGCCGACTACTCTATGGATTTTAGTTTGTTAACTCTGTGATGTCTTTTTTAAATATGAAGATGTAGATATTACCAATGGTTGAAGTTTTGAATCCAAAAAAGCGGAGAAGTTGGAGGTCAGGGAGTTACATCCCGATATGATCGGCCTCCCAGGGAATTTATTAATATCCTTATGGGTTTTAGGCAATATATAAATACCCGCAATTGATGGTTTTTCAATCTAGATATAATATAATGAATATTTGTTAAGAATACATCTCAGTATAGCTTGTATTTTTACAGTAGGATCTTGTATTAATTTTTATAGGTAACACCGTCATCTAATTGTCTCCTTATTTAGGACTTGTCCGCAGGCTTTATAATTATCGATTCATCACGTTGTAAAGTGTTTAATGCCTGAAATTATTTTTTGGACAAATTAGGTTGACTTTTATTCTTGTTTAAATTTAATTTAGATAAATCATTCAATACTAAATGCTGAAAAGTTTCAATAAAATTTCCCCTTATATGTTTAGGGTAAAAAACTGAAGAATTTTAAAAAATTGTCTGTGTGTTATTAAATTCTTTTTCTATTACCCCTGTTTGTTCGTTTTCAATTGTAAATAATTTTTTAAGGGATAAATTTCTAATATATTTATGAAGACCGATATACACTTTAAAGGGTTCTACACCTTTTGTGGGGGCAAATTTCATGCTTTTTTCTAATATCTTAATTTCTGCAGTAGTTAAATCTCTACTACTCAAATTAAAAATCTTACTTCCAGATTCTTTTACTGTATCAGAATTCTCTTGTATGGATATATGGTTAGAGATAGGTGATATATTGTCCATTTTCAAGGATTTCTTTCTCTCTTCTCCTCCTATATTTATTTTTCATATTTCTTCCTTTTTTGCCCCTTTTTCTTTTTCTAACCCTTAGATCCTCATTGACTAAAGCCTTCTTGATAACTGTCTGTGGTCTCCTAAAAAAATGCTTTTTTGGAATATTCCAGATTTTATCTTCCTCCAAATCTTCCTAAAAAAAAAAAAAAAAAATCATCATGAAATGGTTCTGATAAAACTTCATACCTGTTACTAGTAGAAAAAAAATCATCATGATGAATGTTTCTCCGTCTGGGGGGAGAAGGAAATGGGACTTGATACCATGACCCTTGATCTCTTCCTCTAAAGTCTGTATTGGAATGATAGACTCTAGAATCTGAAAAAACAGGACGTGTGTTAGTATAACCATTATTTGAATATC
>WWET01004018.1:60515-83102 GCA_011038615.1 Limnodynastes dumerilii | reverse complement strand
GATATAATATATATATATATACTTACTCTTTCCACTTGATATTTTTTGGGGGGGGTACTAGGAAACCCCCACCAGGTGACCACTGCAACTCTTAGCTGAGCGCTTAAGGGAACTTTCTTTTATCTGTATATGACATACTGCCTACTGTTACAGTCCTTACCACTACCCAGAAATATATTAGCTATGTTATCACATGTCACAGTGTAAACAGGATATGGAAGTAAGCCAATAAACACACAGAAAATGATTGCACTGAATGTCCTGTCATTGTAAACCTTAACTTCTGCACATTAGCAGAGCTATTACTAACATATACAAGTATTAATCCATGCCTCATACCTCCACCAATTTACCTAGCAGTCAGTCAGGCTTACCCAGCTTGAGGCTCTCTAGTTATTGTTACAAAGATATTTAGATAGTCCACTATAATCTACAATTTCGTCAAGGCTGTGGAGGTTTCTGAACTTCAGTGATTTCAGGAATGTTCATCCAGCCACTCAGAAATCTCAAACAAAACAATAGTAGTGTCAGGGAGTTTAAATTTAAAATGTCTCTCCGTCTCCAGCAGAATAATTGAGTATTATTCAGGCAATTTCTGCATGGGCAGTGTGGGGGAGGTTAGGTTTAAAACAGACTTGGCTTTGTTTTTAGTGTAGGATCCTTATAATATAAAACAGAAATATTTTTGTTGTCCCTTGTTAGATAAACAATTACTCTTCTGTCTGGCATAATATGCAATATCACAAAATACTTGAATTTTACTACATTCTGTAGAATACAGATTTACCTCACCCAGATCATAAGTGTGTATCTTAGACCCATCTCCTAATTATCCTTTTCCCTGTCAATGCTTTTATTCAAAATGTTATCTTTTTCTGATCTCAAATCGCTTCATCTGTTCCCTATTTGGGAAAACACTTTCAATAATAATTTAATGATGTTAAAAAAGTTAATAACTAAACCCCCCACAGATTTAAAGTAAATAGAAGGTAGTGCTTTTAGAATGTAGTAACAGAATTTTATATTCCACTTTTAAAAACAGGTAGATATTAAGGGCAGCGTATATCCTTACAGTTCAGAATAAATCTTATTGCTGGGAGGGAGAGGGTCATAAGCAGACAATCTTCACTTTGTTTCCTTATCCTGTACACAAACCTTTCTTAACATTTGTTTTTAAGCTGTGTTGTAAGCACTTGCCTTTCTTTCAGAATGTAATACATGGATTTATGTTTTTTTGGATAAGCTTCCTTCATCTTGCTGCAGTGTTTTGCTCTATAAATACATTTGCAAACATCTATTTTGTGATTTCAAACCAATATTCTACAACTATAGCACCATTAATTTCAGAAGTGGTAATATCAGCCACATATCTTCAGAATAGCTTACATTGTCTTTCCTAATTTATTGAAAGAGCTGTGATAAATAGCAGCTTTCTTGAAGTTTATAAGGGACCACTAAAGCCTTGACCACAAAGCATGATAATGAAACCCAAACTTCTCATGTTCCCCTCTTTTTTTCTGCTGTGGGATTCTTCTGTTTTTCTGCACATGTATCCATGCCACATGTAATCGGCTCTATCCAGACTCCTGATAAATGACATTTCTGTCGCCTATAAGTGAGCATAACTTATTATTACTGTGTATAGTATAGACATCAGTGTTCTCCCCATCAAATTTTGCCAGACGGGTGGTAATAATTAGGAGGATATGGGTTGCGAGATATGTATATTCTTTTTATTAGGCATTTCAGATAGTAACATTACATATGAAATATGTGACAATAGAAAATGCACTATTGCGTTAGCACATTGTAGGTAGCAAGATATTTAGCAATAATACTGGGCCGAATCGTGCCTACTATTATCCAGTGACCTACATACAAATGCACACTGCACTATGTGTGCCTACAGCCCTTCAATACTCCCCCCTTCAGTGTCTTTAGCCTTGTAATATTGGCATAAGTGGCCCATTAGCATTAGTGACCCAGAGTAGTTACAACACACTCATAAAAGAAATCCCCATCTCCCCCTCTCGTGTCTTCATCCATCAAATCTCCCCACTGTCACTTGTGTTTCAGCAAACCTAATGCCCAACCTCTCTCGTTAAATGTCTCTCCCCTCTCATAATTACTGTCCCTTACCTTTTTCTGTCTTTCCTCCTCTCCTGCTCTATTCCTCAGCCGTGCTCTGCAGTAAATAACGCTGACATGCCCTGAGGCATCATGCTGCAGGAAGTGAGTCTCAACTGACAGTGTCCATCTCCAACAGGTTGTATAAACTTTCTGCTGCTAGGAAAGCCTGTGCTAATCGGAGGACAGATACTGTCAGCTGGAACTGAAAGCTGGAGCCACTAGCCGGGCGTTATTCGCGAAACAGCTGGGTGGCACTGGGGAAGACACTGGACATGTTAATGAACTGTGTGCTGATCCAGACATCCAAACCACCACCATTTAATTATTCTTTATTTGTCTATTTGAAACTATAAGAGTGCATAGTGCTCCACAATATTACATCTTTTCTGGAACAATTGTTCACATCGTTATTGTGGTGTAAAAAGGACTGAACATCTATAATTTTATATATTGTCTATTCATAGATACTGGACTTTAAGCTTTATACAGCACTTTATACTGATTGTGACAGAACTTATGCACTTTAATAGTTATTTTTCTAGACAATTGATTGTTTAGTATTATAGGTTCATTATTGTCAGTTTATGGGCCCATAATTTTTGTTTATTTTACTTGTATTTTTTAATTGTTGATCAAATAAATGGTATGTTATATGTGATTTACCTTATCCAGTGTTTTAGACAGTGATTTTTAATAGGTTGTATGTTATAGTTTGTGCCAGATTTTTTTTCCTTGAATGTTCACACGAGTCAGAAGACTTAAGGTTAGTTTTGGGTTTTGCAAATTCATTTGTAGAGGGCAGTGCATAGCTGTATGATTGGTTGGATGTGTGGATACAGCTGCTCTTTAATTGTGGATAATCATGCATCCTGCATATCTGGTCCAAACAGGGCCGTAAGTAGGGGTGTACGATGGGGCAGCTGTCCAGAGCGCAAAACTTAAAGGGGGCAACAGTTAATATTTAGTGCTAAATTGGTTTAATAACCAAGATCAGAGGCGCAATTTTTCCTTTTGGCACCGGGCACTAAAATTTCTGGCTATGGCTCTGGGTCCAAAGTAATCATGATTCAAATCCTTATCTTAAATAAATATAAATTCACACTGTAGATGTAGATGTTTAGTCTGTGTTAATAAGCACTGATGTGGTCCAGACTGATTTGGTCACATGATTACTATAAATTAAATTATACTACGTTTTAAACTAATCATTGAAAGCACTCAAAGCAAAAAAAAATACTGTTTAAAAAACAAACAAACTAGTTTTCAGAAATTTAGATTAAAAAAACCTAAAAATAATCTACATATATCTAAAGCAGCAATTGTATGCTCTGTGCACAAGATTAAAAGTAATTATGTTGATGTTTTTTTAATGCCTGCACTCTTATCTCTTTAATTAGTTCCACATTATATTTCTATTCATCTTATTTCTTTTCCAGACACCGACACCATCTTCACTGCTGACTGCACTGCCATCATTGGAAAGCTCTTTAACAGCAAGGCCATCAATAGTTGCCACAAACTCTACACCGTTTGAAAGTTTACCAGCCATAATTGTAGAAAATGCAAGTATAGTCACATTGGCACCATTTCAAATACCTGGCAACACAAGCACGCAACCAACCCCAGTTCCTACAACGACCAGCACAACAATACAAGGTAAGCAAACATTGGGCCGGATCCAGAACTACGTCCGTCTATGAAAGAAACGATATGCAGATTACGTACAATAGCTACTACGCATGCGCAGTAGCTATTGTTCAGTGAATTACATCCATCTATGGAAGACGGCCGTAGTTCTGGATTTACCCCATTGTCTGTATATTTAGATTTTTGTTCTACATCTTTTTTTTTTTTACTTTTGCAAAATAAAAAACAGTTGGTATCTGATATCAGCATTATGTTCTTGTTAATAAATACTGGCAATACTTACCTGATAGAAAATGTGTAGGTTACTTCTGTTGTACTTAAAGTGGCACAACTACATAGGTATAAGCCAGATAATTCAGAACTTATCAGCCAATTTGAGCAGACAGAGGTTTGCCTCTGTATCATCAGGAGTGAAAGGGGTTTTAGAGAGTTCCAAAACCTCCTAGATTGTGGGCACCAAGGTGAAAATGTACTGCACATGTCTTGCCAGAGAGAGAGACACACACACACTATATTTTAATTAATCTCTTTTTATACTCACTGTTATCACTCATCATAATTTATCACTATTATATACAGTTCTCTTATGTTGGTTGATTTGTGCACAAATAAGAAGGAAGATAGCTCAACCAGATCAATAATCATGTGGGTGATTCTAGAAATGCGTAGTGCTGAATTTCTAGTCGACATGACAACCTTGCGCCCGGGATTGCATTAAAGTAATCACTAATTGTACACGTGATCTCTTTATGTTTTTCAAAAATAAATAAGAGCAGCACAGTTAACTGAAACAGCAACTTTCTGTTCACTCTGGCTCCAACCTTAGAGTATGACATTATATAGTTTTAACATATTTATAGCTGTGAACAATAGATTACTGAAGACCATTAACGAGTTAGGTAAACATATATATGGTTGTTTCAAACAAGGTATTCTTTCTCTGCAACTTATTGAGTGCTGTGACTTCATCATCATATTGGCATATTTATATGTTTTAACATCCTTAGAAACCTGATGATTGCTAAACATTGATCAGATTCAGACTTCCCTGGATCTAATTATTTAAACCTAACCCTTTAATCTATTAAAGTAATAAATCTTCATATCTATTTCAGGACAAATATTCAACCATGACATTTTATCATAAACATTACAATAAAGCATTTATTGTAGTTGTAGTTTAGAAATAGAACAACGCAGAACTGACTTCACACTATTATAATAAATTATAGACTTATCAATACAAATGTCTTTATTATTGATTTACCATAATCATAAAAATATAGGGCCGGATTCACAGCCTCGGACGTATTGCACATACATCCTTAAATTAGCGATAATAGCTATTACGCATGCGTAGTAACTATTTTATGTAACCTACGTATCGTTTTGTTACATAGATTGCATATATGCGGTCTTTATTTTACGTAATCTACGTATCCTTTTTTTTACATAGATTGCATATATGCGGTCTTTATTTTACGTAATCTACGTATCCTTTTGTTACGTAGATTGCGTATATGCGGTCTTTAAGACTTACTTACTTAAGAATGTACGTAACAAAACGATACTTTGATTACGTAAAATAGTTACTACGCAGGCTGTGAATCTGGCCCATCATTTTTATTTTTTGATTGTAACTTTATACAGGTCAGTAGATAATGGATACAACCCTATGTACAGGCAAGGTAAGGTCTCTCCTCCGTTGTACGGATCTGAGGACCCAACCTTTTAAAACTTAAATGCCACCCACACTAAAATATTAATAGCGTGGATGTCTGGATAGTATTGAGGGCGCTTAGGGTTCCCTCACTGTGCTATGTACATACTTTCTTCTGTGTGATCCAAACACCTCAAACTTTGTCTGTCCATACACTTTTTTCCAATCTTCCTCTGTCCAATGTCTGTGTTCTTTTGCCCATATTAATCTTTTCCTTTTATTGGCCAGTCTCAGATGTGGCTTTTTCTTTGCCACTCTGACTAGAAGGCCAGCATCCCGGAGTCACCTCTTCACTGTAGACATTGACACTGTTGTTTTGCGATACCATTTAATGAAACTTCCAGTTGAGGACCAGTGAGGCGTCTATTTCTCAAGCTAGAGACTCTAATGTACTTGTCTTCTTGATCAGTTGTGCACCGGTGCCTCCCACTTCTCTTTCTACTCTGGTTAGATCCTGTTTGTGCTGTTCTCTGAAGGGAGTAGTACACACCATTGTAGGAAATGTTCAGTGTCTTGGCAATTTCTTGCATGGAATAGCCTTCATTTCTAAGAAGAAGAACAATGTCAATAGTAATAGTTATTATTAAGAACGTGTCTTTGTTCATGTGACTGATGGAGCCTTGAACCTTTTGCTATTAAAAAGTCTACTTTATATGTTCATAGACTGAAGATGTTTGGGGACAATAGGGTTTTTATAACTGTACTGGTCTGATTTAGTTGTTATACCTATCAGTCAGCATTGCTATGGTGGGCTTCAATAATTTTCCACAGTCATGAAAAACTAATAAATGTACCCAATTCTGTATTATAGTGGGTTTCTATGCATTTACGTTTACTACTTAATTGTGTTTTGCTATGTCCATTTAGTATATTATATCTTTTAAAAGTACATTATCAAAGTTATTGTCACTATTAAAAAATACACTGCCCCAGAAATTGATAAACCAGAATAGCTTTGTCAGCAGGCTAAATAAATGTAGTATATAAGGTATAAGAAAAATCTATGTCAGAAATATGAGTGTATCTAGAGGGTTTTCCTTTGCATTAAGCTTTGTTGAAGGGGGGAGCTTTTAAACTGAAACATTTTATCATTCCAGTCTTCCCAGGGATTGATTCTGATTTCCCATGTCATTGGCCAGAGGGCATCCCAGCAGCCAATAATTATCATACAGGATCTATTTTTGATTGTATCATGTCCCTAGTGTACGGTAATTCATTGTCCTTTTCATAAAAGACTACCCCCCCTTCCTTCCCCAATCTCATGTTCAAACAAAGTATTCCCCAGCCATATACATTATTGTATTGCCAAACCACAAATTAAAAGGAAAAGTAGGCATTTTTCTTTTCATTTTTGCACACTACTTTTTATTTCCTTTTAATCTCGGGAGATCTAATTGTGCATTTTTCTTTGTTCTAAATTCAGTGTTTGCTTTGTTGACTTTTATATTAAAAGCTCTTAAATGGTATTTTCTGTATAAATATTGATCTACAATGGAGAGGGACGCAAATCTGAACATTGCTTGTCACATGTCCTACAGCCAGGCACTTGTGCACTGCCCAGTATCTGGCAATGTGCCTTCCATCTGTCCTGTCACCTGTGCTTCATCCTGTCCAGTGATTGAGATCTCTATTGTTAAGCAGGATGACTCAGTCAACCAGTCTATGAAGTTAATCTGCTTTTGTACTTTTAGGTGTATTTAGTAAATGCACTATAATTTAGTGTCAGACTTCTACCTGCCTGTGACCGGTTGTTACTGAACTACCACACATATTTGTTTATCTGGAATCCATGGCTCCAAATCTTAATGTATTGCTAGAAAAACTACAGGAACACAGAGGACACACAATGAGAAGGGGGGGGGCAAAAAACAAAACATTATATATATATATATATACCTATACCTATATATATATAGTGATAAATCAAACATTTCTGCAAAATGTCTTATAAAAACAATAGAAGTGAGATTTAAATTTTCATTTAGTTAAGGAAAATATGTTTTGTGGTAGAAATTCACAGAACTTATTAGATTTTGATGTGAACCTTTTACTATAAAACTAATAATTACCAGTTGAGAAATCATTTAAAAAAATCAATCTTCATATCTACATTTGTTTCACAATATTATAATAAGAAATACGTCCACTTTATCAAGTAGAAGTGTTGCAAGACTCAACACCATTATTCACAGTAAACTCCCCCACAATATAATACCACAAATAATGTGCATGATATGCGTGGTATGTTTCACTCAGTAACCCATATGAGATTTGTTACAGGGAAAAAATAGAAAGTCAAAAAATATACTGATCTCTGTTTTCAGATTAGGGTATTATTTTCAAGGAAATCCATCTATATTTCTTTTATGCTGTGGATGACTGTTTTGAATGATTCTGTATGACTGCCTTGTCACAGTCAGAATGGGAAAATCTATCATACCCTGAGTAGCATAAAATGGGAATATTTTTTAATTATAAAAGAAGGTAAAATCAAAACAAAATCCTTTGCTGTTCTGTTCTGAGTTATATGTATATTTAAGGTAAGACTGCCAGATAAATTCCGTTGTTTTAAATCAAAATGAATCTCTGACCTTTTACTGCTTTACAAATGTGTAATTGTACCAGGCATGGGCATATGAGCAGTATTTGAGGCAGATTCAGACTCACGCATTACATGCATGCGAGGGTCTGTTAGTACAATTCCGTAGCGGGGAGTGCACACCCTAATGCACTCCACGCTCTCGGTAGGAAATCTGGACACTTATGTGTCCAGATTCCTACCTTAAATTTTACGACTAGGTCTGCGGCCATAACACTTCCCCCCGCCCCGACATCTCATTTACATGGATATTTCTGCCTATATGGAGGAGATACGACCATCGTAAATATTTAGAGTATAATAGTTTACACCTAGGTGTAGTTGCAGAGTTCAGGCGCTTACCCACCCCCTTATTTTGCTCTAGTGCAGGGCTGCTGGGACCTATCAGGTAGTCCACTTTCCTGATTGTAGTAGTACTGTTAATAAATATACAATTCCTATAGGAACCGGTTTAGGTCTCAGCGCTCACTGCTATATTCCTTATCAAGACTTAAATTCTTTAGGTATACTTAAATGTTATATAGAGATGGTAACATAACATGCATCCACATACACATGAACATTAGTAAATAAAAATGGATAAGAAAAAATACTAGTGTTGAAAGTTCTTCCCCCTCCGGGGTTGTTTCTCAGTCTATTGGAGTAATCCTTGTATTAAGCATACATAGTGTCTATATCGATATACCTCCCGATATTGTCATGCAGGGAGCTCCGTATCAGATACTTGATCTTAAGTGCCTGTCTCCAGTCACAGTTCAATGGTAGCTTAGATAGTGTGGTAGAAGAAACGATATGGCTCACAGTTTGTAGTTCGCTCCGTCTGGATGTTCTGTGCGGGAACGCTGGTGACTGCACGTGTTGCTAAGCAGTCGATTCTCCCGGTTTCAGCGTGCGTTGTATTGCTGGGCAACGCCAGCTGCACTCACCGCCTCCTGCTGTTCTCCTGTGGCCGCGTCCAATCACCTGGCTTCTTGTTTCTCCCGATACAAGGTAGCGTTCGTGCAGGAACGTGGCAGAATGAGGATACAGAGATGGACAGATAGTGCAGTATCGTGTTTAATAGAAAAAAGGTTTAAAACAATAATATTGTACTCACAAATATTGCGGGCATATCTCAATGCCCTAATAGCGTTGACCCTGACCCTGAGGAAGTCGGTGATACCCGATGAAACGCGTTGGTCCATTACAGAATTAATTACATAAAAGCGCATTGAGATATGCCCGCAATATAGACTTAATTGTTTTTGCTTGTCTTTGTTACATGGCTGCTCTGAGGGCGGTGGGAGCCCCTGCTGAGAAAATGCTATTTTAGAAATTCAGACAGCCCAAAGCTAATTTTTGGCTGTCTCTATTTAGAAAAAAGCGGTATTTTGAGTTTTGTTTTAATGAATTGGTAAGCTGATCAGCATACTTACCCATTCATTCTTCGGAAATGCCACTCCAGACCCGTCACACCGACCGGAGAGGTGAGTAGCACTCTATAGGGAATTTTAGGGTTAGGCTGCAGGGAGGGGAGTCTTAGGGTAATGGAAGGTTAGGGTTAGCTTAATAGAAGGGGAGGGTTAGGGTAAGGTTTGGGGTAGAATTCATACTCCTCTTTCTTTTATCGATCAATTGTTCTGCCTCGCGGAGGAGAAACAATCGATTTTGCAGCCAGTTCACATCTAGCTGGGAGAAAACTTCCCCTTTGAAGAATTGTTGTTCACAATGGCGACCCACACCCTCCCAGTGTGTAGAGTCTAACTGGGACCTGGAAGGCAGCCCCAGGTGTAAGCGAATTAGAAATAAAGTATTTATTAATGTATATTCAACACACAGGAAATGAAAACTAGTAAACTGAGTACAAATGGGAACCACAAATATAGACACCAAACTAAATAAGATGCACAGAAGGCTATAGCAGACGATTCTGACCTAAACAGAATAAGCACAATGCAATATACAGGGCACAGCTAACAGAGACAACTGGGTAAATGCAAATATACAAGGAAAGCAAACAGAGAATTGTATTAACTTATACCAGTACACAAGGTCATCATCGAATATAATCACATGGAGAAAGGTGCTAGAGATCAGGAGCACACATGCAACAGGATCCAAGGATAATAACAAACGACCAGCATGCTCAGAGAGAGGAACTCCTTTTTGAGCAGACTGAGCAGGTGCTAGAATAATTAATGAAGAGTTCAACAGCAGCCCTTGTGGTAGGTCAAGATAATGTCCATAAGGCACACAGTAGTTCAGGATTGCTCCTAGTGGCAAGACAATATAACAGGTCCTTATACTGTAATAGTATTTACCTAAATTTAGGCTAAGGAGGGATGATAGGAACCAACACTGGATCTAATAACAAAACTTGTCAGTGTTTATGTAATATATTTTTTATTTCTCCTTCTGCCATGTTTTAATGTGTAATAAAAGTACAAGTTCTCCATTGCTCATCTTATATGTTAATAAAGATGTTCTATCTCTTTGTCTTTCTTATGGAACATTTTTTAGTTGGTCAAAAGTTGTAAGTGGTATACCTCAAGGTTCTATGCTTGGGTCAATTCTTTTTAATATATTAATGACTTTGGTGATGGTTTAAAGAGCAAAGTTTCCATTTTTGCAGATGACACTAAACAATGTAAGGTCATAAAATCAGAGCAAGATGTAGTTTTTCTACAGAGGGACTTGAATAAACTGAAGGATTGGGCAGCCAAATGGAAGATGAGGTTTAGCGTAAATAAATGTAAGGTTATGCATTTAGAGATAAAAAACAAGCATGTAATCTATAAATTAAATGGGGTAAATTTAGGGGAATCTTCAATGGAGAAAAAATTGGGAGTGCTCTTATTCAATAGACTTAGCAGTAGTGCTCAATGTCAAGCAGCAGATGCAAGGGCCAATGAAGTATTAGCATGCATAGAAAGGGGCATAGATGCAGATAAAATAGTGTTATTTTGCCACTATGTAAGTTGTTGGTAAGGCGTCATCTTGAATACGGAATGTTTTTGGCACTACTCCATAAAATAAAAAGCATTTCAGAGGGTTTAGAGAAGGGAGACAAAATTGATAATGAGGAAATATGATTACAGAGAACTTTTATGGGAACTTTTTACCCTGAGGACCCACTAAGGTTAGAGGAAATTAAATTTCGCAACCAGCAAAGGAATGGGTTCTTTACAAAAAGGGCAGTCAAGATATGGAATTCATTGCGATGGCAGACTTAAATGATATGTTTAATAAAGGTTATAGTTAAAGTGGGTATCAAGGGTTACAACCGTTTACTAAAATGAAGCATAGTAGTGGATTCAGGGAGAAATTGCACTTATGCTGCAGTAGACCAACCTTAAGTCTCCCGTGCGAATCAGTGGACCGTATAACCGCTGATCTGCAAGGAAGTCTTTAAGCCAGCCCATACTTTATCATTTACATGGTCGTCCCTCACCTTGCAGAGTTTAGGGGAGAGAAGGGGTTTGACCACTCTGTCTTGTGCATCTTTTACGGAATTGCATAAGCCCATTACATTTTTTTTTTTTACATACTGTTCATACTCTGAAATACTTATTATCATTCTTGCATTGTATTGATAAATGTTAATCAAATAAATGTGTGTTTTCCTCTAGTAACAAGCAAACTTGTGGTATCTGCTGGGGACAGCGTTGTGGTCACTTTGCCGAGAAATGCTGTCCAACTGGATGCTTATGTCCTTCCAGAGCCTGCTGAAGGTAATACTATCTGTTGTTGCACCTGCAATTCATACACATAAGAAAACAGTGAATACTTAAACCTCACACTATATTCCTACAATGAATGTTCTCAACTGTGTGATCGCACTTTCTGGAAAATTGGGTCCAACTTTCTTAATGATATTCTCAATTTTTGAAAAAAAGAAATTTCAGTGTACCTTTTACATTTACAGTAGAACTCCAAACAGTCCATTTACTTTAACAACAATGTAGTCTTTAATAGTGAACTTGCACAATTTATCACCATTTTAATATAGTGCCTTATAAACTGCATTATTTTCTTTTCCATAAATCAGTAAAGATGTTGAACTGGATCTAGAATTAATTAATGTGGACATTTACTGCTCTTTGCAAGTGTAAATATTAAGGTAGGGTTTTGCGCACTTAGCTTCGTACATACAAGAGGAGTGGCCTTCTTATGCATGTATGAGCGTTAGAACTCTGCATGGCATTGGATCTCTGCTGTTGCTTTTCTCCGCATACAGCAGCAACAAACGTGAGGATCCTTTATCCACAACTGAGTCAGCCTTTTAAAGTAATCCAGGAAGGGTTTTTACTAGGGCGTGGAGTCTAAACCAGGGCCAAGTATTCACTAGAGCCCCTGATGGTGTGGTTAGTCTCTAAGGGAAACCTGTAGGGTAGGCTCCTGAACTGGAAGACACACACGAGATACAGACTGGAACCCTACACACTGTATACAGGACAGATATAGGTAACAGGGTAAGGAATCCAGAGGTAGTGCAAGGTACAATGAAATACCACAGATGTGGTAAAGGTAACAAAACAAGGCCCTCAGCAGAACCTGACCCACTGGTGGATGACAAACGCAGTGGTAGAAACTCAGATGGACAACAGGTCCCAGGACTAGAAATTTTAGCGCCAGGGAAAAATGGTGCCCCCTGACCCTAAATTCCAAGCCAATTTAACCTTAAATATTAACATACTGGTGCCCCCTTAAGCTTGCGCCCTGGGCAGCTGCCCCTATCACAGACCCCTAGTTTTGGCCCGCCCAGGAGGGTATAGGATGCAGGTCATGCTGATGGTTGCAACACAGCCCCCCCCTGTACAGGGGAGCAAATTTGATGGGCTGCGCCCCTATCACAGACCCCTAGTTTTGGCCCGCCCAGGAGGGTATAGGATGCAGGTCATGCTGATGGTTGCAACACAGCCCCCCCCTGTACAGGGGAGCAGAATCTGATGGGCTGACTCACACGCACGAGGCACACACTAAGAGATGGTAACGCAGTGGTTGCAATAGGAACCAGAGAAGGACTCTCAGAGAAGTAACATGAGAGATGATAAACACAGAGTGTACTAATACAAACAGAGGGTGTTCTGCAGTCGAAATCCAGCACACTGTGAGATGGTGAACACAATGTGCACACACAGGAGATGAGAATATAGAATCACTCACCCAGCAGTTATGGACAGTGTGAGTCTGCACACACACACACACACACACACACCACTCAAGCAACTAGAAGGCAACGGGTAACACCAGGAATGAACGAAGAGAGCAAGATACACAACAGGATCCAAGGCAAGAGCACAAGGAGAAATCGGATTTACCAGCAACCGGCTATTTTAAGTCCACTCCTCCAATCAGCTGTGATGATCAGGCACCCTGCAGATGATTACCGCAACTGGGGGAAACCAGGCACACATAACCCAGACAGGGAAACATCACAAACTGCCTTGTTTACTTTTGTAGCATGTAACGTAGCCTTTTTCCACAATTTTGGGCATGTAGGAAATTTAAAAGATTTAGGCTTAAGTTCCTTTCTTATATAATGCAGACTTTAAATATAAACTTACAGAGCGAATCCATACCCATAGAAAAGTTATTGGAACAATAAGTGCCTCCCAAGCCCGCTAAAAGCTTCTCCACACAAGTGTCTTATTACTTCCCAAATAACAGCAAAAAGGGATTTATTTTGTGTGGGATTGCAGCGCTAGAGAACTGTGTAAAAAGTGTTGGCGATTTCAAAATACAATAAAAATAAAAGAATTCTGTTTTAAATTTCTTATTTGCTGGTAGTGGGGGTGAAAGAGAGTGGGAGATAGATTAAAACCACAGCAGTGATTAAAATTTGTACAAATAGGGGGCTGTTAGATGGAAAACCCAGGTGGATAGGTAAATTTACTTTTGCTGTTGGAAAGGCTTCTGATACTATGGATCACTGCTGCCACTTTCTGACGCATTTCGGGCAACCGATACCCCTCTCAAAATTTGTGTGGCTGCAAGATCTTCATCAGGATATTTATATGCTGAAGTTTCATTGTGTGGGCTCCTCTGGATAGGTTAATTGACTCCCACATTAAGCAACTTTAACCCTTTTAAGTATACAAAAGGGGTAAATTATTACATAATTAAGAAAATAAATCCTGAAATGGTTAAAACATGGTACCCCGGGTGGGTGGGAGGGAGGGAACCTGTCTAGTGTAGTACTTTCAGTAATATTTATTAAATAAAATTCTTTGATATACTCACAATGAATGTGTGACACTAAGGTCACACATTCCAGCTTCCAGCTTCTCTTTTGCAAGGGTTGTTTCAAGCCAATCCATTTTGAATATATAGATTTTTTTTTTTTTAAGTGTAAGGGGCGGAGCTGAAGGGTGCAGCCACATATGTAAGATGGTTTTACGGGCTGCCGCACTAACTGCCATAAGAAGCCTTTTAACTCTGCCAATTCTTTGATCATTTGGCATTAAGCCTAAAATTGCCCATTCAAGATTAAATGGAATACAGTTAACTAGATTTTTCTCAGTGTATCTACGAATTTGTAGCCAAAAACCATGAATCACAGTGCACCCCTAAAAGCAGTGGTAGAGGTCTGCATTTAAGTGATTACATCTAGAGCAGTTGGCTGTGCGAGCAGTCCACATTCTGAATCTCCTTGAGGGGTATAGATATGCGTGGTGCAAGATATTGCTAAACATCTTGACATACGTACTTGCAGGCATTAGTTTTCAAATGCTTTTAGGAGGGACTGTATAGTCAAATATGGGAAAGCCATTGCACCATACCTGTCACCTGAGTGGCGTAGTCTATGGTATTTCTCAAGAAATTATCATGTTTAGAAATGGCACCCTTTGTTGTGGGGATTTGCAACAGAAGTTTGTCAAAAGGGTTACTCCAATCAACTTCTGTAAATTTATCAGTTACCTGTTGGATATAATGTCTAGCTTGGAAGAATGCAATAGGGAAATTTTTGACAGAATCACATTTTTCTGTAATCTCTTGGAAACTAAGGAGATGCCTAGACATGGGGTCCAAAAAGAGACCGATTTTTGCCATTCCTCCAATCCTCCAGATGTTGAAGGGGTAGGATGCCACACCTGAGTGATAGTCGGGGTTATTTAAAAGTATCTCTTTTATATGGATAGTGTAATTTGAATTTAATCCATATTTGTGGCGAATCATGTTGCTGTAACAAAAACACAATAATGTTTTATTTTGGAAATAGTATGAGATGCTTGTACATTGTACGATTTTACATGGGATGAGTATTTATGTATATATATTTTTTATCTTCAGGAATTGTGTATACATATGACTGGGTGTTGATCACTCATCCTACAGATTACAGCGGAGAGATGGAAGGGAAACATTCTCAATCACTCAAGTTGTCAAAGGTAGGCTGCATTTTTGTAATGGAGCACAATGCTTAGTTATTGTTATTAACAAATTTCCTTTGACCTCTGTTAAATAACTATTTTTTTTTTTTTGCTGTATTTAGCACTAAAGTATTAAGAGAATAAATGTGATAAAAAATGATCATAATAAATGTACCCTTAACTGTTTTTTTTTCTATTAGGCAGAAATATGACTTATATTTTTGTATCTATGTTTAGCAAATCTATGTTCTGTGTATCAGTAGAGGATGATAATACTATGCAACAGACAATGCTTTGATTCTCTTAAGCTGGATACATAATGGAGGGTTATCTGATTATTGTGAAGATCACATGATAATCGTCCGATAGCTCCAACATCTTACCAGTGTGTTCTTCCCACAATAGTGCAGAATCGTCAGAAACTGCATCGCATCCTTTGATTTGATTTTGTGGGAGCTCCTTATTTCTGCAATCAGTGATGTATAGTTCTTTGGAGAAAGTGTACTGACACCAGATCTTCAGAGCAATGGCCCCTATTTCTGCATAGGGCATGCATACTGCTGTAGCATAGGTTTATTGAAACAGTTTGCAAATGATCACCAGTTGAATGAGTGACTAGCACTGTACTTCTATGTGGTACAAAGTGCAGGTAACAGGTGGTTAGCGATTGAATACATTTATGTTTGCATACAAAACATTAGGCATCCTGATAGTAATCTTGTCTTTCAGTAATAGTAATACAAAATATATTTTTTTTGTTGTTTGTTTCTTTTAATAGTTTGTATGTTTGACTTGAATGTCTGCTTATATCTACAACACATTAACTGTTGCTTTAATCTTCAAGCTCACAGCAGGTCTGTATGAGTTCAAGGCCATTGTGGATGGCGATAATGCACATGGAGAGGGATTTGTGAATGTCACAGTAAATCCAGGTAAGGCATTCATTTTACATTTCTAATTTTACAGTTCATCATTTCATTTTCCTATTAAACTTTTTCACTTTTGCAGAGCCACGAGTAAATCAACCTCCTGTAGCTATTGTGTCTCCTCGCTATTTGGAAATTTCATTGCCCACCACCTCTACAGTGATTGATGGCAGCCGTAAGTATGCCTAATTAATCAGCTCTTCTGTAAAGATATTGAACCGTATTCACATTTAAGAGTGAGTTAGGTGCAGACAGAACTTTACCTAACTCACTCATCCAGCCCCTAACGCACCCCCTGTTTTTGGGAACCTTATGGCACTTAAGAGTGCCATAGGGCTACCTTATCTTACCGTGTTGCTTATTAAGAAGGAAACTATGCATGGAGAATGGCTCTCCCCGCCTCACCCCACTCTCCCCAGCTAATTTTAAAATTCTCCCCCCCTCCCACTTCTAACTAAACACTTCCCGAGGCGGCATTACGCTGCCTCTGTCTTACTAAACTACTCAGTGCTGTCTTTAAAGACCACACGAAGGCAATCTATGTAACTAAATGGTACGTAGATTGCGTGAATGACCTACTAAGCATGGGTAGTAGGTCATTTCGTAAAAGACCGTACTTAAGAAGCAGCTACTTAAGTATGAACATGGTCCATTATCTCTAGGGTCTCCGAAAAGTTTATTTATGCGCTTCAAAATTCCAGATGACAAAATCACAAGCAGCAGTAATATATGTGATGTCTTCATTATCTGGATAATGTGTTTACAGATAATGGGCTGGATCCAGACCTTGTTAAGTGCATGATCTTAGTTACACCTGGGCTAAACCATGTTGATTTCAGGGGGAGTCAAGTTGATTGTATTCTTTGCATGCAGGGATATATCTTTGAATTGCTTACCGCACACAGATACTGACCAGCTTTACTATCACACAGTTGTGTAGACTTGGGATAGGAAACTTCACCTCTCAACTTTAATACTGTTTGCAGCAGATTAAATATGACTCCCCTGAAATCAACATGGTTTAGCCCAGGTGTAACTAAGTTCATGCACTTAACAAGGTCTGGATCCAGCCCAATCTCTGTAATACCCAAACATGCAATTAATTTTTAAATTAATCATTACCATAAATATATTTTACAGTGAAATATAGTGTACATTATATGCAGTCAAATATAGATATGCAGGGGTGTTTCATCTTAACACAAAATACAAGATTTATAATTGAAAATGATATTTAAGTAATTACAGCTAGCATAAATTCAGATACAAGTTATTTGACTTTATGTAGGCACCAGCAAAGCGAACCCATAAAGAATACAGAATAAGAAACCACAGAAAATTAGATTTACAGGCCAGGCATAGTAGTAAAAGACAATATAAGCAAGTGGGACGTAGTTGGATGTTCTTTCTAGTGTACATAGGATGGAACTGTGAGGCTAACATCATTGAAGACAAAATCTGATGTGTTTCAGACACCAAACTGTTACCAAAATTGTAACTGCTAAATTATATTTATTTGTCAGAGAGCACAGATGATGAAAAAATTGTTAGTTACCACTGGGAGGAGCTTAAAGGTCCTCTAAGAGAAGAGAAAATCAAAGCTGACACTGCTGTTTTAACTCTCACAAACTTGGTACCTGGAAATTATACCTTCAGGTAAGAAGCAACGTGTGGAATGGTATATTTTCAAATATGTATATGTTTTATGTGTATATAGAAAAAAATGGCACGCTACATTTCTTTTTAAAGCGTGAGGAAGTCAAACTGCTTATAGTATTTGCTGTATGTGAACAAGCACTGCTATATATGTTATGTATTCTCAAGGGAGACTAGGGGTTAGGCTGCAAGGGGGGGGACTTAGGGTTAGGCTGCGGCGGGTGGGGGAGACTTAGGGTTAGGCTGCGAGGTGTGGGGGACTTAGGGTTAGAGTGAGGGTTAGGGACTGGGTTGGGGATAGCATAGTTACCTTTCACAGCACTGTGTCTGGTGCTCCAGGGTTCGATTGCTATGCCCCTTGAGGCATAAGCAATCACTGAATGGCTCTATCGAAATAGACACTCTTCCTGAGCAGGCCACAACTCACAATAGTAGGGAATGCCCACATCCTTTGTATTTGCTGCATTAATGTCTTTATGGTAGGCAAGAACAGGATCTTGATTGCCCTGTGGACCCAACGAACTTCAGTTCTGGATGTTCCAGTCCAGTAACCAGTATTATTGACATACATTTGGTTCTCAGTATTGTCCAATGCAGATTCTGTGTCATACAAGACACATCAGTATTGTTGACTGTTTCTCATATCACAGACAGCTGTGTGCCTTTTGCTTCTCTTAACTGAAGTTTATTTTGTCAATTTCTGAGGTAAATTAAAGACCTTAAAGTTGTTTAATTTTGGTTAATATTCCTATTCCAACAATATATAAGAACATTGTTTAAAAATATATATTATATCACCTTTTGGTCACAATAACAGTGTTAGGTTATTTGATATGGGAAGTTTAACATGCAAATGTTTGTGTGATATATTAGTACATCAATCTAGAAATTGGTTTTGAAGTCATTTGATAAAATAGGAGAAAATTAACCTTTTTATTAACATTTTAAGATATATTTATAATATTTATAGTAATAAACTAATAATTACGTTATCATTTAAATGTAAGTAAACCAATTATCCCTATGTATGTAATGCTTATTACATACATACTTATTATGAGTGCACAAGTGATGTATGACTTTATTCAATTTGTTAACTTTTCTTAAGGTAACAACACTAATCTGCTTTAATATAAGTATATTATGCAAACAGACTAATAATGTGTTTGCTATTAAATCACCATCTGTATAGATCTTTAATTTCCTTTTGTTAACATATAGCTGAGTAAAATAATCCCAATCTTTGTCCCCCTAATATTTTGTTTTGGTTTTTTTTTGTAAAAGCTTGACTGTTGTTGACTCTGATGGTGCCAAAAATTCTACAACTGCCAGCCTAACGGTAAACAAAGCTGTTGATTACCCGCCTGTGGCAAATGCAGGAGCTAACCAAGTCATTACACTGCCCAAAAACTATATTGTGTTATATGGAAATCTAAGTACTGATGATCATGGTATTACCAGCTATGAATGGTCGTTGAGTCCCAACAGCAAAGGCAAAGTAATGGAAATGCAGGTGAGATAAAAAAGACTATTGTCTCGGCAAACTACATCTGGTCCATTGTGGGATATATATCACTTACCTTTTATGTATCAAACCCCAATATTCTACAGATTGTAAGCTTGCAAGCAAGGCCTTCTTATGTACCCAGCCTGCTTGTTATTACACAGTCTTTTTTAATGATTTCTTAAAATTGTAAAGTGCTACATAATGTGATAGCCCTATATAAAAACTTGTTAATAAATAAGTGCACTACTATTTAAATTAATATATATAGTTTACAAAGCAAAACAGCATTTCAATATTGTGTGGGATATTGGAAATTTAGCATTTCAGAACTAAACTATACCCCACCCCAAAAAAACACATGTCAAAATTTAGGACACCAGTTTTAATCCTTTCCCAGTGGTAAATTACTTGTAATTCTAGGGTTGATGATCACAAGGCAGAAATTAAACTTTGTCCCACTCCAAGTTGTAGATCTAGGTAAAAAATAGGTTTTATTAAATTACATCTTAAGTGCTAAAAAAAAAAAAAAATATGTAGTGAGCTCGAAGGCGCCGCTGGTCTGGAGTCAGACTGCGGCTGGATGTTAAAATAAGGTCTAAGCTGCAGTCACAGGCTGTAACCGCGGGACTTCATTTCGTAGTCTCAGCCACCGCAGGACGTCATATTCGGACCGCAGTCACGCTCGCTGGATGATCTGAAATGTAAGAAAACTTTAAAGGGAAGAGGGGAGCTTTCCCCATGTACAAGATGCACTTTTAATTTTGGGATCCCAAATTAAGGTGCGTCTTGTGCATGGGGAAATACGGTAGTTATACATAGTTTATAAGCTTGCATACTATGAAATTGTATTCATATTATTAATTTGACTTTGACAATGAACACTTGGTGGCTTCCAAAAGATTTAATAAATTTTTTTTTACATTTATTTGAAAAGATATAAATTGTTTTTTTGTTTTTTTAAATGTTTTTATTGAAACACAACATATTAACATTACAATTTTATCTTGTTATGTTACATTGATGTGTTAGTGAAACATCCTATACAACTGTATCAAGACATAATAACAGTTAGGTAACAACATATTAATACATGAAGTAAGTTGTCTACAAATATTTGCAATAAAATCTTGAAATATCGTTTTTCTGTTATTCATTATCATTTATAGTATTTGTCATTAGTTCTCACAAACCATTTAGATGAATTGGAGATCAGTGGAAGTCGCTATTATCTACCATTTCTGAAATAGAATTTTCCATTATGATGGGGGGGGGGTTGTTCTTGGCATAGGTGCGCAGTTCGTGCCAATAAGTATGTTTAAAGCAATCCTGTATTCTTTGTTTAACTGGTTCGGACAGTTTATTAATAAATCCTTCCCACGTTAAAAATAATTTTTCCACTGTAAGGATAAATTGTGTTTTTTAAAAGTAATTAATATGTATGCGCTATACAATCAGTTGTAAAAGCCTTTTGCATTATTAGTCTACATATAGAAGACCTGGAATAGACTGACAATATTGCATAATTCATGGATAGAAAGACCATACATTCATATTAGGTATTTTGGTAATTTGTATGATTGTTTTACAATGTTTCTTTATTTAACAGCCATCTGCTGTGAACTGTTCATTACTATAATATATAGTCTTTGAGCTCTGGACCTTTCTGCTTTAATGTAGAGCTAATTGTGTAATATATAGTGAATGTTTCCCATGTGAAACTTGAGTCTACATAGTAATATGTCGGAAAATTTATAGTCTTACATGACTAGTTCCATCAAAGTTAAAAATACAGAGAACACTGTACTAAAAATCTCTCTATTAAACAAAAAAAACAAATAACAAAATGTAAAAACCTGGTAATTTCAGGGAGTCAGAACATCAACTCTTCAGCTATCTGCTCTTCAAGAAGGAGATTACACATTTCAACTCACTGTGACAGACTCTGCAGGACAGCAGTCTACCAGCGAGGTGACCGTAATTGTTCAACCTGGTAAGATCAATAATGGTGCCAAAGTTTTTTATAAGGAGTATTTTTTTAGGTCATTATAATATCCTTTATTTTCAGAAAACAATAAGCCTCCTCAGGCTGATGCTGGACCAGATAAGGAGCTCACCCTTCCAGTAGACAGCACAGTTTTGGATGGCAGCCGGAGCACCGATGATCAGAAGATTGTCTCTTATCTTTGGAAAAAAACAAGGTATATATAAACAGCATATAAAATATACTCAAAATGATTAAACAAATCTTTGCGTTTTAGCTTTATTTTTAAAAGTTGTGCCATATCAGAAATAAAATGACTAGACTAGACTGCTAAAAAACATTTTGCTGTTTGCTATGGGTTACAGGGTTACAGTAAATCAGTTTCCCTGCATGCTATTCAAAGTCCCTCTCACCACAATAGGACCTGCTCACTCCCCCTCTCTGAATAATTTACCCTCATTCAAACAACCTCTTAAGGCCCCTAAAATTTCTGTTATACCTTCATCTTGAAACACTCCTCATCAATGTCACTCAATAATGAAATAAGAGTTTTTACTACATGTGGTGCTAGGTGGGGTCTAGACCAGTTCTCCTCAATCTTTTTTCACCCTCGGCACACCTAAGCCCTTCCCAGAATTCTCCGGCACACCAAAAGCAAAAATATACAAAAAAGCAGGAATTACTAAGTGCATTCACAGAAATTAATTTTAATTGTTATTTTTTATTTAATAAATTTAACATTGCAGCTAATAACGTTTTTTTCCTTATAATTAAAATGAACTATGTTAACTTTTAACTATGACTAATATTAACTTTTAACTACAACTTTTATTCAACCCCCTTGATTATCACACTGTGTGACAGCTGGTGCCCCATCATCACACACTGTGTCCCCTTCATCATACACACACACTGTGCCCCCTCATCATACACACACACACACACACACACACACACATACTTACACACTGTGCCCCCTCATCATTAACACACACTGTGCCACCTCATCATACACACACACACACTGTGCCACCTCATCATACACACACACACACACACACACACACAC
>WWET01004018.1:10691-21443 GCA_011038615.1 Limnodynastes dumerilii | reverse complement strand
ACACACACACACACGGCAATAAGATGCCCTAGGCCAGCAATAATGACAAAAAGTTTCCAAAGATTAATAATATGTATTTATTGAGATAATGGAATGAACTTCCAATATGTTCAAATGACACCCAAACACAACAACAGTGGAATGTAAGTGCAACAAATAAACCCCAAGTGTGAATAGCAAAAGTTCAAATACCAGATATTGAGAACTGCTGAATGAAATACAAAGTTCCAACAAAGTTCAAAGATAGTGACCAGGAGCATACAAGGCAGCCAATGTGGATCAAAGTCTCCTGTAAATCACATATAAAAGCTAAACGCTAATATAGTCTCACATGTCCTGTAGCGCAAGTCCTAAAAGCTGTTTCGGTGTAGTCCACTACACCTTCGTCAGGGGAGTCCAGAGCATCTAATGAATCGGCTGCAAATGAGTGCAGTGAGAGCGGGAGCTAAAAGCAGACGCGCCTCCAATCACCGTCGGGACGGCGCCCGGGCAGTGGTGTCACACGTCAGCCGTTGTCAGGGAAACGGCGCATAACAAAAGTGAGTAACCAGGCAACAGCATAAACAAGTGTTGGAACCGCTGTTCAGCCAAACTGCGTGATGCACGGAGGCACAGAGTGAGGCAGCACAAAGTAAACACAGAGGGCCTGATCCAGACCTAGCGACGGCGGGCGTAAGCGTAAGATTGGCTTTTCAGCCGATCTGCGCATGCGCCGGGCAGATGTTGCCCGGCATTGCAGCGCCATAGGGAAGCTAAAGGGGACGTCCCCCAGCGTCCCTACGTTCAGGTTAGTGTAGGTGGGCGGGGGGGCTAGGCGGTCATACGCTCCTGTGCGAGAGTATTGCCCCTTCCTTACGCCGGTTGAAGTTAGGGTAGCCTTCAGCCGGCGTAAGGAAGGGGCCATACGCCTGCACAGGAGTGTCGGGGTAAGTGAACGCCGATACTCTGTGCTTTAGTAAGCACAGCACATCTGCGTAGGTCTGGATCAGGCCCAGAGTCTGGTAGCGCGAGAGCATCCCAGTAACTCTGGCTGTTAAACATACAGTGTGACCAACATAATGCAATGTCTGGTAGCGCGGTGGCATTCCAGTCATCATCATCATAAATAAACGTAGTACATAAATACCGCCAAACATGGTGGTGGGGAAACATGTACATGATAAGTAAACGTAGTATTAATGGTGCATACCATCCAGGGGCACCTATCAAGGGAAGACAAAAGGTCACAGGAAAAACAAGCAGGGGGGCAATCAGAGCGGTAATGCCTACATGGGTCTAGCTATGGACCAAAATGCCAAGGCTTGGAAAGTCCATTAGATGTAAAGGGGCAGCAAGCAGAAGTCTGTCCCTGTCTCCACCTCTTCTCAAGGGAGGTATATGACCTACAGGCATGCAACGCATTTTGCGCAAAGTATGTTTGCATTCAATAAAGTGTCTTGCTACCGGTGGGGTCTTGTTATCCACAATTTGTTGAGCCTTCTTGATGGAGGATCGGTGTAGAGCCATCCGTTCCTTCAGCTGTCTTGAGGTCTTGCCCACATACAACTTAGGGCATGGGCATAAGATGACATAGATGACGTATCTAGTGTCGCAGCATATTCTGTGCTTGATGCTGAACTTGATCTCCATTGTGGGGTGTATGAAAGTGTTTCCGGTAAGTGTGTAAGGACAATTGATGTAGCCTTTGCACTTAAACACTCCCAGTTGGAGAGAGAGCCAACTTGAGGATGGTTTGGGGATTATGTCATTCTTGACCAGTTTATCCTTAAGGTTGTTGCTTCTTTTGTAGCCGATGAGGGGTGGTTCTTGTAGGGGAGATCCAATCTTGGGGTCGCTGGACACAATATGCCAGTGGGTATTGATGGCCTTCTTCAAAATTCCCGAGATTGTAGAGAAAGTGGTGCAACACACCATTCTGTTCTCAGATGTCGAGGTAGTGGAGCCCTGGAGTACTTCATCTCTGTCCAAAGATAAGCATCTGGATATAGCCTTGTTGACCTCACTGGATTTGTATCCCCTGTCGGTGAAATGTCTACCCATTTCCTATAGGTCAGCTGCCAAATTAGAAGGGTCAGAAGTGATACGCACCACCCAAAGCATCTGCGGAAAAGGAAGTCCGGACTTGAGAGGTTGGGGATGGAAGCTCTCGGCGTGTAAAAGGGTGTTTCTATCCGTTTCTTTCCGAAACAAGGATGTAGAGAACCTGTTAGTGGTCTGTCGAATGGTGACATCTAGAAAATTGATCTGTAAAGATCCTGTACCAGAGTGAATCTGATGGTAGTGGGCAATAGGTTTAAATAGTCAATGAAGGAATTGGGAGCCTGTGATGAGCCGGACCAAAGAAAAAAACAAGTCATCTATGAATCTGACAAAGAACTTAATGTAACGTGAGAACACAGGGTGATTCAGTATATGCTGAGTTTCATAACGATTCATAAAGATGTTGGCATTGGATGGGGCCATGTTAGACCCCATCGCTGTGCCTTGTAACTGTAAAAAGAATTTATACTAAAACAAGAAAAAATTGCGTTTCAACACAAAATTCATAAGTGCTAATAAGAACTCATTGTCCTCAATCATAGTTTTAACAGCCTCTAGTCCATCATTGTGTGGTATACTGGTATACAGGCTGCTCACATCACAAGTTACCATAATCAAGTTGCCTGCCAAATGGTTCATACATTTGAGTCTTTTTAGGAAATCCGTGGTATATTTGAAGTAACTCACGGTGCGTTGTACCACCGGTTGCAGGTAGAAGTCAATGTACTGTGATATAGGCTGTCCCAAAAAGCACCTGGAAGAGATTATTGGCCTACCGGGTGGGTCGACAAGGGTCTTATGGATCTTGGGTAGAACGTATAATATGGGCACTATCGGATGGTCCTGCCTCCGAAAGCGTGAGGTTTCAGTGGTGATCACCTCATCGTTAACAGCTTGCATGATAAGTGTGTCAATTTCTTTTTTATAGTCAGAAGTGGGATCATATGGTAGTTCAGCATAGCATGTGGAGTCGGAAAGTTGGGGCATGACCTCTTTAATGTAGTCAGATTTGTTGAGTAATACTATGGCCCCTCCCTTATCTGCAGACTGAATGACCAGGGAATCATTGTCTTGAAGGGTTTTAACGGACATAACCACTATTCCAGGTCCGTGATACGTCTCTTCGGACCAACCTGACAAATGTATCCATAGAGGCATTATTAATTTGGGGGTCAAAGGTTGAATGCCCCCTAAAGTGTGACCGTCGTTCATTGGCAACAGGGTGATCTAAGAAAAAAATCTTTTAATTTCAATTGGCGTTGAAAGCGGTGAAGTTCCACTTCAAAATCGAATCTGTTGTGGACATGTGTCTCAAAAAACTGGAGACCTTTAGATAACACAGCCATTTCAGAGGGGGAGGGGTTGTAGGAGGACAGGTTATAAATCACTGTTTCTTCCGGTTGTCTGCTTTTGGATCTATGATTGTGCTTCCTTCCCCCCGCCTGCCTGTTTTTTTGTATTTTGCTCCTTGTGCCAATGGTGTCTCTTAAAAAAGGAACCCAGGCGTTCTTTTTCCTGCTTGGGCCCTCACTTTGAGAATCAAGATCGCTGAAGGAGTGATCTACCTTATGCGGTTGTCACTGGTAACCTCGTTTGAACCTGGGTGTCTGGTTGCTGTAAAGCCAACCATACACTATTCTACTTATAATCCTCCTTAACCTTACGGTATTTCTGAGCCATCAAGAAGGGTCAACAAATTGTGGATAACAAGATCCCGCCGGTAGCAAGACACTTTATTGAATGCAAACATACTTTGCGCGAAATGCGTTGCATACCTGTAGCTCATATACCTCCCTTGAGAAGAGGTGGAGACAGGGACAGACTTCTGCTTCAGAAAGAATCCAGACTCACCTACTTGTTCAACTCCCTCTCACCCAAAGGACTCAATGAAGAACTCAGTTTGACCTGTTGTCTGTGATTATGCCCCTGATGGGACTTACTACTGTTCTTATTTTCATATATGTTGATGTATTTCTTATAATTCTTGCTATGTACTGCTGTGCCCCATTTGGGGCCTACCAGGGTACCAGTTGCTATTACTTCAGGTGCTGATGTATTATCCATGACTGTCATGGTGATGATAAACTTACCTTCACATGCCTACTTGTAGTTGTTTTGGTGCTTCACATTATGATTTCCCTTATATGAATGGGATTATAGCTCTATAGATGGACAAGGGAGCGACACCAGATTTGTGGTCTGTGTTTTCGCCCCTGATGGGACTACCCATTTCAATTGTTATGTTTGCTTCAGGCAGGTGTGACCCCGGCTCTCTCAGTGCTTGTATATGTTGACCTATAGTACCCGTAGTCTCCATGGAGACCCTAGTTCATGGGGTGCGGTTTTCCACATTGTAGTTTACCTGATTTCTTATGGGTATCCTCTTTTGTTTAATACCTGTATTGCTGTACTGCTGTATTGCTGCCCCTTTACATCTAATGGACTTTCCAAGCCTTGGCATTTTGGTCCATAGCTAGACCCATGCAGGTATTACCACTCTGATTGCCCCCCTGTTTGTTTTTCCTGTGACCTTTTGTCTTCCCTTGATAGGTCCCCCTGGATGGTATGCACCATTAATACTATGTTTACTTATGTACATGTTTCCCCACCACCATGTTTGGCGGTATTTATTTACTATGTTTATTTATGATGATGACTGGGATGCCGCCGCGCTACCAGACATTGCATTATGCTGGTAACACTGTATGTTTAATAGCCAGAGTTACTGGAATGCCACCACGCTACCAGACTCTGTGTTTGGAGGCGTGTCTGCTTTAAGCTCCCGCTCTTACTGCGCTCATTTGCAGCCGATTGATTAGATGCTCTGGACTCCCCTGACGAAGGTGTAGTGGACTACACCTAAATAGCTGTCGGGACTTGCGCTACAGGACATGTGAGACTATATTAGCGTTTAGCTTTTATATGTGATTTACAGGAGACTTTGATCCACATTGGCTGCCTTGTATGCTCCTGGTCACTATCTTTGAATTTTGTTGGAACTTTGTATTGCATTCAGCAGTTCTCAATATCTCAATAAATACATATTATTCATCTCTGGTGACTTTTTATCATTATTGCTGGCCATGGGCATCTTATTGCCTTTTCTCTATATTATTCCTTTTAGCCGTGCATTAAATTACCCATTATTCAGGGTGCTGATCCCCTTCCTTCCAGAGGATTCTCTCTCTCTCTCTCTCTCTCCCTCTCCCTCTCCCCCCCCCCTCTCCCCCTCTCATCTCAGTCCACAGCCCGAGTCCTATCTCAGTCCACAGCCCGAGTCCTATCTCAGTCCACAGCCCGAGTCCTATCTCAGTCCACAGCCCGAGTCCTATCTCAGTCCACAGCCCGAGTCCTATCTCAGTCCACAGCCCGAGTCCTATCTCAGTCCACAGCCCGAGTCCTATCTCAGTCCACAGCCCGAGTCCTATCTCAGTCCACAGCCCGAGTCCTATCTCAGTCCACAGCCCGAGTCCTATCTCAGTCCACAGCCCGAGTCCTATCTCAGTCCACAGCCCGAGTCCTATCTCAGTCCACAGCCCGAGTCCTATCTCAGTCCACAGCCCGAGTCCTATCTCAGTCCACAGCCCGAGTCCTATCTCAGTCCACAGCCCGAGTCCTATCTCAGTCCACAGCCCGAGTCCTATCTCAGTCCACAGCCCGAGTCCTATCTCAGTCCACAGCCCGAGTCCTATCTCAGTCCACAGCCCGAGTCCTATCTCAGTCCACAGCCCGAGTCCTATCTCAGTCCACAGCCCGAGTCCTATCTCAGTCCACAGCCCGAGTCCTATCTCAGTCCACAGCCCGAGTCCTATCTCAGTCCACAGCCCGAGTCCTATCTCAGTCCACAGCCCGAGTCCTATCTCAGTCCACAGCCCGAGTCCTATCTCAGTCCACAGCCCGAGTCCTATCTCAGTCCACAGCCCGAGTCCTATCTCAGTCCACAGCCCGAGTCCTATCTCAGTCCACAGCCCGAGTCCTATCTCAGTCCACAGCCCGAGTCCTATCTCAGTCCACAGCCCGAGTCCTATCTCAGTCCACAGCCCGAGTCCTATCTCAGTCCACAGCCCGAGTCCTATCTCAGTCCACAGCCCGAGTCCTATCTCAGTCCACAGCCCGAGTCCTATCTCAGTCCACAGCCCGAGTCCTATCTCAGTCCACAGCCCGAGTCCTATCTCAGTCCACAGCCCGAGTCCTATCTCAGTCCACAGCCCGAGTCCTATCTCAGTCCACAGCCCGAGTCCTATCTCAGTCCACAGCCCGAGTCCTATCTCAGTCCACAGCCCGAGTCCTATCTCAGTCCACAGCCCGAGTCCTATCTCAGTCCACAGCCCGAGTCCTATCTCAGTCCACAGCCCGAGTCCTATCTCAGTCCACAGCCCGAGTCCTATCTCAGTCCACAGCCCGAGTCCTATCTCAGTCCACAGCCCGAGTCCTATCTCAGTCCACAGCCCGAGTCCTATCTCAGTCCACAGCCCGAGTCCTATCTCAGTCCACAGCCCGAGTCCTATCTCAGTCCACAGCCCGAGTCCTATCTCAGTCCACAGCCCGAGTCCTATCTCAGTCCACAGCCCGAGTCCTATCTCAGTCCACAGCCCGAGTCCTATCTCAGTCCACAGCCCGAGTCCTATCTCAGTCCACAGCCCGAGTCCTATCTCAGTCCACAGCCCGAGTCCTATCTCAGTCCACAGCCCGAGTCCTATCTCAGTCCACAGCCCGAGTCCTATCTCAGTCCACAGCCCGAGTCCTATCTCAGTCCACAGCCCGAGTCCTATCTCAGTCCACAGCCCGAGTCCTATCTCAGTCCACAGCCCGAGTCCTATCTCAGTCCACAGCCCGAGTCCTATCTCAGTCCACAGCCCGAGTCCTATCTCAGTCCACAGCCCGAGTCCTATCTCAGTCCACAGCCCGAGTCCTATCTCAGTCCACAGCCCGAGTCCTATCTCAGTCCACAGCCCGAGTCCTATCTCAGTCCACAGCCCGAGTCCTATCTCAGTCCACAGCCCGAGTCCTATCTCAGTCCACAGCCCGAGTCCTATCTCAGTCCACAGCCCGAGTCCTATCTCAGTCCACAGCCCGAGTCCTATCTCAGTCCACAGCCCGAGTCCTATCTCAGTCCACAGCCCGAGTCCTATCTCAGTCCACAGCCCGAGTCCTATCTCAGTCCACAGCCCGAGTCCTATCTCAGTCCACAGCCCGAGTCCTATCTCAGTCCACAGCCCGAGTCCTATCTCAGTCCACAGCCCGAGTCCTATCTCAGTCCACAGCCCGAGTCCTATCTCAGTCCACAGCCCGAGTCCTATCTCAGTCCACAGCCCGAGTCCTATCTCAGTCCACAGCCCGAGTCCTATCTCAGTCCACAGCCCGAGTCCTATCTCAGTCCACAGCCCGAGTCCTATCTCAGTCCACAGCCCGAGTCCTATCTCAGTCCACAGCCCGAGTCCTATCTCAGTCCACAGCCCGAGTCCTATCTCAGTCCACAGCCCGAGTCCTATCTCAGTCCACAGCCCGAGTCCTATCTCAGTCCACAGCCCGAGTCCTATCTCAGTCCACAGCCCGAGTCCTATCTCAGTCCACAGCCCGAGTCCTATCTCAGTCCACAGCCCGAGTCCTATCTCAGTCCACAGCCCGAGTCCTATCTCAGTCCACAGCCCGAGTCCTATCTCAGTCCACAGCCCGAGTCCTATCTCAGTCCACAGCCCGAGTCCTATCTCAGTCCACAGCCCGAGTCCTATCTCAGTCCACAGCCCGAGTCCTATCTCAGTCCACAGCCCGAGTCCTATCTCAGTCCACAGCCCGAGTCCTATCTCAGTCCACAGCCCGAGTCCTATCTCAGTCCACAGCCCGAGTCCTATCTCAGTCCACAGCCCGAGTCCTATCTCAGTCCACAGCCCGAGTCCTATCTCAGTCCACAGCCCGAGTCCTATCTCAGTCCACAGCCCGAGTCCTATCTCAGTCCACAGCCCGAGTCCTATCTCAGTCCACAGCCCGAGTCCTATCTCAGTCCACAGCCCGAGTCCTATCTCAGTCCACAGCCCGAGTCCTATCTCAGTCCACAGCCCGAGTCCTATCTCAGTCCACAGCCCGAGTCCTATCTCAGTTCGGCTTTCATCTCTTACTCCAGTCCAGTCTGAAGAGTCCTTTCCCTATTCAAGGGACCACCTGACCTAAACGGGTACATATGCACCTTCGTTACCTCAAGCTCACCCTCTTTCCGTCCCGCACTTAATCCTGACCTGCCCAAGAACGTGATAGTAAGCTGGTGGTGATACGGCCATTCTGGTGGTTCACATCACAGAAAGTTAACGTTTGTGGCACAAAAGTCTAACACTTCATAAATAGTTTAATTTCCCACTATTCATATTCAGAATTTTTAAACCAGAATTATTTTGAAATAAAAATGACATTGAATAAGGGCAGCCTTTACAGCTAGTTAATGAAGAATACTGAAATTGGGGCGAAAATTATGCACAATTATGGGAAAACAGCTTGACAAACCCCAATTACACTTGTTTTTATCACTTGGAGAATGTGGTGAAAGTGTTCATAACAAGTTTCATTTATTTATGATTGTTTAAATAACAAATAACTTCTAATTGCTTTTTCTCTTTGGATAGATTCTTCAGATCGTTATTAATGCATGGTTTCCAAAGGACTCTACCAAATATATGTGTTAAAAAATCTAACATAAGCTGGTATTAGAAAATGAGGGGGTCAGATGCCACTGTCACCTAACATACCCCCTTACTTTTCTAAATACCAGCCAAGGTTTGTCAATGCGACTGCTTGTTAACTACAATGAGTTATTTATTTACATTTTTCATCTGTCATCAGGCTTTTTCACTGACTACCTTTGTAGACATAGACTGTCAACACTGTCAGCAGAAGGTTTGGCAATCCCACACAAGAAAAGTTTGTGTATTTTATGCAGGGTCGGTGTTAGGGAGTTTGGCTCCCCCCTGTGAACTTTAACAATTTAACATATAACACCAGTGGCCATCCTAGATTATAGCAAATGTGTAAACATTATAAAACACAATCTTGTAACCACAATAAAAGAAAGCAAATCATAGTCACCACTACACAATACAGAAAGTGTCCTAGTATACCCTATGCAATTGTCACTTCAATTATAGACTATAAATCTTATCATTCATGTATCTCGAGCCTCCCAGTATTCCCAATCCATGTCTTTTGAGCCTCCCAGTATTCCCCATTCATGTTTCTTCAGTCTCCAATTCATGCCTCTCCAGCCTCCCAATATTCCCCATCATGTGTCTCCAGTCTCCCCAGTATTCCCCATCATGTGTTTCCAGTTTCCCCAGTATTCCCTATCATTTGTCTCCAGTTCCCAGTATTCTCCATCATGTCTCTCCAGCTCTCAGTGTTCCCCATCATGTGTCTCCAGCTCCCAGTATCACCATCATGTGTCTCCAGCTCCCAGTATTCTTCATCATGTGTCTCCCGCTCTTAATTTATCCGTGGAGCAGGGGGATAAATGCCTCTCCAGCCTGGCGCTGTCCTGCACTATACCCCCCCCCTTTCCCCCATGGACAGCAATGAGTGATTAATTCACTGTCATTTTGTTTATCAAAACAACATTTTTTGAAAACAGTGTTTTGAGTGACTTACTATTTTGAGTGTGGCCGCTAGTGGGTGTTTCAGCTGCAGAGGAAGCATCGGTCTGTGTTAAGAAACTGGGGCAGTCCCTAGCTGAACTAACTCAATCAATGTATTGGTTTTTGTTTTTGTTTTGTTTTTTTAACATTTAAACCTTTGCTCTGTAATCAATAAATTTATCTATTACCTTACAAAATTTAGCTGTTACCCTAGCGTTTTGTATCCTATCTATTTATGTTGTTTAAAGTTCCTTCCTGCGTGCCTAGAGCTGATATAAAGTCTAAGAAAGGTGATTAACTGCATCTATTTTAAGGTGAGTTTCCTTCAAAATTTTATTTTTACAGTGGTAGATTTGTGAAAAAAAATTCTAGTAAGAGAAACAATGGCTAGCCAAAATTTTTTTCCCAATTTTCTGCCACTAATCACAAAAAAAGAAAAAATTTAATATATTGAATGTTGGATTCATATATAGAACATTTTGCAATCTCTGGCAATTTTATTGGTATGACAAAGTGCTTTAGATATTAATTTTCAAAAAGAATATAATTCTTTAAATTATAAAAGCTGTCATAAGAAAAGCTGACCATACAGCAGATTATTGGTCCCAGCAGGATGTGGCCCAGTAAACGGAGCGATTTCCCACTAGGGAAAGGTACTGATATCGGGACCAATAATCTTGGCAGAAGAGGGAGGTGCTTCTGAGCTTGACAGGTGGCCTTTGCAGCTCATTGGTATAATGGGCCTCAGGGCCGGCCCTAGGCAAATATTTTGAAGGAGGGCCCCATCAAACAATATCACATTCAAATTACATAATTTGTAGTTTACACAGTCTACAATAGCAAAAATCCCAACAAAATGTATGTGTAGTTTGTGCTATTCAGATAAATAAATTGCTCATTCCCCATCATGTGCATCCAGCCCCCCTCAGTATTCCCCATCATGTGCTTTCAGCCCCCCTCAGTATTCCCCATCATGTGCCTCTGGGCCCCCTCAGTATTCCCCATCATATTCCTCCAGCCTCCTCAGTATTCCCCATTATGTGCCTCCAGCCCCCCTCAGTATTCCCCATCATGTGCCTCCAGCCCCCCTCAGTAT
>WWET01004017.1:128326-143850 GCA_011038615.1 Limnodynastes dumerilii | reverse complement strand
TGAAAATAAGAACTTAAAGTTACATCTGGGCTAAACCATGTTGATTTCAGGGGAGTCAAATTTCATTTGTTGCACCAGTATTATAGTTAAAAGGTGATGTTTCCCAGCTCAAGTCTAATTAGCAGTTTAAAAGTGAAGCTGATCAGGTATCTGTGTGCAATAAGTAAAAGCAAAGCATTCTCCCGGCATGCATAGAATAAAATTAACTTGACTCCCCCTGAAATCAACATGGTTTTGCCCAGGTGTAACTTTAAGTTATTATTTTCAGGCCCAATATCTTTAAACATAGATGAAGACTAATTTGCCCACCGTTTCATCCATCATTTGCTTTTGGGCACAAGGAAAAGATGTTTATATACACTTACTACAAATAATATTAATAATAATTATTAATATTATTATTTGTGGCAAAGGGAGTAGTTTGTCACAGGTGAGTAAGAGAAAGACTTAGTCTGTTGTTATGAGGCTGCAGTCTTCCATACTATCACACAGAACTCACAGGTGGAAGACCTGGGTCTAATCAAAGCTAGTTAGAGCTGGGGGCAAATAATGCCAGCTTAGTGGCTGGTGACTAGAAAGGGTACTGTGTGTTCAGTTAGGTGCAGGGACCTGGGTCTGTATATACTGTTCTCTGTGTTTAAATGCTGGACTTCATAAATTTCTGTATGAATTATCCCAACCATATTGACAATAAAGGACAGCGATGTGGTTCAGCCACCCAGTTTAAGAAGCATCTGTTTGTAATGCTTAGCATATATTATTATTATTATTATTATTTGGTTTTATTTTTTTATTAAAAGCAAAAAATGTCACCACTACTATGCACCAGGCTAGTTTAAAAGCATTTGACTTTCTTTGGATGCACAATAATTATTTAAGGCTATTGGGCCGGTATCACAACCCCGTATTTTTTTTTACATACGTCTCTAATTTTCCAAATCTAGCTACTACGAATGTGTAGTAACTATTTTACACTATCTACGTAGCGTTTCATTACGTAGATTGCATACATGCAGTCTTTAAAGACCGCAAGTACGCAATCTACATAACGAAACGCTATGTAGATAGCTATTAAGACTGCATGTACACAATCTATGTAACAAAAGGCTACGTAGATAGCGTAAAATAGTTACTATACATGCGTAGTAGCTAGATTCGGAAAATTAGGGACATATGTAAAAAAAAATTTGGGGTATGAATCTGACCCATTATGTGTTACAAGAAAGCTATGCAAATGTTGTGCAGTTCCCATAAAGCCATAAAGCATGGTTTCTAACAAATGTCATTTCCTCAATAGTTATCTTCTAGATCTGCTTGGAAAATAAGTAAATAATAATGTATTCGCTGGGGAACTGTTCAGAACATTTTTGTAGCTAATATTTCTTCAAGTGAAATTTTCCAAAGACAAATTTTTCAGATAAAGCATTATTGAGTCATACTGGGCAACTGATCTTAATCATGTCAGAATCCAATATTCTACAATTCAACCTAGAATAAAATATAGTTCAATGTTATACTAAATGATAACGAGTCTACACATGAAGGGCCTGATCCAGAGCTACGATGGTACACTGGGCGGTCTAACGCTCAGCGCACCATCGCTGCACTCCCCCGACACACCCCCTGCCCCAGCGTACTCGCTTACGCCGGCTGAAGGCTACCCTAACTACATCTGGCGTAAGCTAGTGTTAATACGCTGGTACAGCGGAGTTAGTACCCTCTCTCCCCCAGCCTATCTGCACTAACTGCCCGGTGCATGCACAGATCGTCTTTTTAGACGATCTTACGCTTACGACCGGCGTATTAACGCCAGGCGATGGAGGTCTGGATCAGGCCCTAAGCAACATTATGGCATTAATGTAATTTGCTTACCTCTGCATTTTATTACTGTCTTTACATGTATACAAAAGTGATATGAAATATATTTACACATTATGCAAATAATACAGCAATCGTACATCATATTGCTATAGCTACATTATTTATAACTTGTATTTTAGAGAGGTAGCATAAAAAACTTATATAAATAGTCTTCCTACTTGATAGTGTTAAAAACTACAGTACTATCTCTGTAACTATAGAAACATTGGGCCGGATCCAGACCTACGTTCCCATTACATTTCAACGCGTAGCGTATTTACACTTTCGTAATTACTAGGCATTGCCCTTGGCTATACATATTTTTGCCATTTAACGCTTTCCAAACCCTACCTTAACTTTTCCAATAGCTGCACGTACTTACGCGCCTAAGCACGCCCATACTGTACGATTTAAATGCCTCACCCCGCATCCGAAGCGTAATTACATATGTCGTATTTCTGGCACGCCCCTTCGTCCGTAGTTACGCTGATGATTGTAGGTTCCTAAGTATGTTCAGAGTTTCTGGTCTTAACATCTGCCATGCGCATGCGCAGAAAATGCAAAACTGCGTTTTAACAACTCCGGCTAGCGTAAATATTCTAGCAGTCGTAGCTCTGAATCTGGACCATTATTTTCAATTTAAAGAACTAAATAAGCAGCATTGGTGGCATTTATAAAACATCCTGTAAGAACACCAACCCGTGTTTATATATTTCAGATAACAAATGAACAAAGAGTAGATATACAGCGCTTAGAGAATATTTCTAAAATAAATGTTATTCAAGGCAATTCATGTTCTCTAGAGACAATGGGCCTGATCCAGATCTACGATGTAGCGCTGAGTGTGCTAATGCTCAGCGTTACATCGCTGACTCCCCCCTGGCACTCCCCCTGTGCGGGCGTATGGCCCCTTCCTTACGCCGGGTGAAGGCTACCCTAGCTTCGCCCGGTGTAAGTAAGGGACCATACGCTCACACAGGAGCGCATGGCCGCCTAGCCCGCCCCCCTAGCCTGATTTACTTACCTCCCCCCGCCCTCCAGGAGTAACGTGAGCGTTGGGACACGCAACATTCCTATATTTTCACACTAGTCATTTTTTATATTGTTGCTGGAAAATATATGAAATAAAGCAAAACAAATAAATGTATGAAATTCTAATATAGGACCTAGTGCTGATCGCTGATGTCCGTTGGTCACCTGATTTCTGCAAGCTGCTTGCGGATGTGAGTTTTCGGGCAGCAAGCATTCGTGTGCCAGATGTTCCACAACGGATATCCTTGCATACAGAGCTCAGTACCATAAGCTAGGAGATCCGTGGAGGGGGGCATTTAGAGACAACCATTTTGGGGTGAGGATAGGCATGCAGATGAAGGTGAATGGGTGGCCGAAAGCTCTTCTGCACCGATCTGAGTTTGGATAGACGCAAATCCGTATGAAGACTTTAAGCCAGGTTTATGGATGCCTAAATCATCCGCAGGAGAGAGAGAGGGGAGTGACATAGGAGTTCACGCCCATCCTCAGTGCATACTTGCAGACCCTCATGGGTGTGGAACACATACGGAGGTCTGGAGGCCTATAGCGCCTGATCCAGACTGAATATCGACAGCTAATTTATGCATGCGGCACGCATAAATCTGGCTGTCGGAACGTTCTGTGCATGTGCCTGGCAGATTACGCATCGTAACTCTAATTGTATGTATCTTGTATGTAATAAGGGCATGACATTGCTACGCAAGTCAAACATACGCATTGTGGGTGGAGGGAGGCATTTAAATTGTACAGTATGGGCTGGATTAGGCACATACTCCAAGGCGATACGTACGACCAGAGATACGCAAGGAAAACTTAAGGCAGGGTTCTGAACACGTAAGTCATGCGAGGGGGGTGCTTTATCATTACTAGTGCGTAACTTAGGTACACTTGAGTACGTCACATGACCTTCAGTCTGGATCAGGCCCATAGTTTCTAACAAAGCACCTGATTCAGACTTAAGAGTGCTTTAAGAACGCACGGAATAGCTAAAGTCCACACTTATGTGGCAAGTGCACCCCCATGACAGAACATAGCTGGCTTCCGTGTGCCATAGCCGCACCTTAGCTTCTCTGTGCCTATCGTTGTGTGGATGAGACGTAGCGAATGTACGGAAGTGTCTAGCCCAGATCATGCTGTATAATTTAAATGCCTCCCCCACCCACATGATGTATTCTCCCACGTACGGAGTATAGTCTTGCCCTGTCGTATGGAGCTGTGCACATGCGGAAATCGTACATAGCGAGATCTGATGTGTAACATCTGCCGTCCACATGCCCAGATCGCTAAAACAGACAACTTACGCACATGGCATGCATATGTTTTTGTAAATATATGGATCTCAGTCATTAATTAAGTCAGTCAGATTGGGTTGGATCCAGACTTAATAAGTGCTTGAAATTAGTTACTCCTGGGCTAAACCATGTTGATTGCAGGGGAGTCGTATTTCATCTGTTCCAAACAGTATTAGAGTTGAGAGATGATGTTTCCTATCCCAAGTCTAAATAGCAGTGTGATAGCTGGGCTGGTCAGTATCTCTGTGCAGTAAGCAATTCAAATATATATCCTTGCATGCAAAGAATACAATTAACTTGACTCCCCCTGCAATCAACATGGTTTAGCCCAGGAGTAACTCAAGCACTTAAGATAAAATAAAAGGTTTAGAAGTCTCAAATTTTTGTTACACACATTATACTTTATACTTGGGTAAAATTCCAAAAGATAGAATGGAATAATGATCACATATGAGTAACGACTGATTTCATTGTAAATTGTTCAGGTGTCAGAGATAAAAGGTTTAGAAGTCTCAAATTTTTGTTACACACATTATACTTTATACTTGGGTAAAATTCCAAAAGATAGAATGGAATAATGATCACATATGAGTAACGACTGATTTCTCTTCATTGTAAATCATTATAGAACATCCAAGAAGAATTAAAACCACATTATACTTTCATGACTAAAAAAAAATACATCAAGGTCTAAAAGATTTTATTATGGAATTAATAAATGTATATCTTAACAATATCTATATTTGGTACAACAACATTTTTAACCAAAAACAGGGAACAGCAATGGGTACCAGGTTTACCTAGAACTTTGCTAATCTTTTTTCTTGGGCAAAGGTGAACATACAGTTCAGTGCTCTCTGCATTAAACTGAACACAAATGAGAATCAAATCAAAGAATGTAAAACTGTATACATAAAATTATATACAAAGTTATACTTCTGGATAAGATTATACTAATAGGCAAACAAAAACACTTGAATCCCAAAGACAGGATTCCAGAAACTGCTTAATTGGTGCACATTAACTCATACCCCATACAATAATTTTGATTCCAACCGAATCAATGATAATGACAAAATTTGTGATGCAAAAAAGGTAAGAGGTGGGAGAGAGCTCTCCCAGAGGAAGCTTGCGAAACGTACGTTGGAAAGGTGTTCGTTTGGCGGTTAACCCTGGTGCACCGGGATCCCGCCTCAGAGTTCCTGACAGACAAATCTGCATCTGCACTGCAAACCGGGCCAGACTCCTACCTTCAAAGCCGATAGCGCAAGAAGGGTGAGATACTCACATGGAATGTGTGAAGCCTGGCCGTAAGGCTGGTAGTTGATTGATAGGGATATTATCTCCCGGATCTAGTGTAGGCTGGTGCTGAATTACTGAAGCACCACAGAGTCTGGGTTCTGACTCACACTGTATGAGTGCATACTTGCTACTTGATCTCTAAGTATTGGTTATTAACCCGTTGTGCTGTCATTCTTTGTTATTTGAATGATTTGCTCTGTCCATCTGTTTGAGTGTCAATTTGCTACTATTTGCTTTAATTTTCACCAACGTGTCTATTCAGTGGACTGACCTTAAATGACACATTCAAGGAACTTTCTATATTTCGCAACGATTACCATTTTAATAAATATATTACCTTTTTGGCATCACAAATTTTGTCATAATCATTGATCCGGTTGGAATCATAATTATTGTATGGGGTATAAGTTAATGTGCACCAATTAAGCAGTTTCTGGAATCCTGTCTTTGGGATTCAAGTGTTTTTGTTTACCTATTTATACTTTGTCAACTGCGAGGTAGCACCCCTTATTAAGGGTCCTTCACCCCTCTATCAATTACTGGTGCGGCACCTTTAATCTGTTTAATAAACACCCACGCATACATCCCTAGCAACAGAAATTATCACCATCTTTGGCTCTATAATATTCCTGGTAGTCAGGTTCAAAGAATAAAAAGAAATAGTTCAATCAAAGAAACAAAAGAAAAACATTTCACAATTCACAGATACACATTGGAAACCTAGATGAAGCTATAAAAAGCATATCTCATAGATAGATCTGAATTATTGACATACAAACAGATCTAAAAGAGAAACTAAAGATAAGATTGTATACATTTCATAGTACAATAGTCAATATAAAACTGTTAAAATGCAGTTAACACTGGGAGAGCATTAAAGAAGACCTGGGCCAGATTTACTAAGCTGCGGGAAAGGAAAAGTAGAGATTTTGCCCATAGCAACCAATAAGATTCTAGCTATCACTTTCCTATGACATACTAGAAAATGTCAACTAGAACATGATTGGTTACTATGGGAAACATCTCTAATTTTCCTTTCCCACAGCTTAGTTAATCTGGCAGCTGGAATAAAAGGTAATTTAGCGGAAACAACACCCTTGCAAACACTAACAGAGCCCAAAATTTATGAGAATAATTGCAAAAGGTTTATTCAACTGTGTATGATGAGCAAAACCTGCAATACAACAAATGCAAATAAAAAGCTAGAAACAATACATCAAACATGATCAAATATTTTATTATATGCAACTCTAAAAACTGCATTTATCTCTTTGCGTACCATGCGTAGAACATCCAAGTCCTTGAAGATAAGATATTGATTTAAGATAGGGGGATATATTGATCACTTAGATGCCCCTACACAGAGGCAGATTTATCAACTGATTGAGAAGACTAACTGGTATCTCTATAGACAGTGAGATAACCCTGTAGCCTAAAAGGTAACTTGAAAATACTCCAAGAGATAGCTAAATGAAACCCAACACTCCCATATGTAGAATGGATATTTAGCATAGTGAAATTATTGTGGTGTATAATATTACTATTTTTTCCCTTCCCATTCTGTTTTCCCCTATTCATGATGGTGCTGAAACCCCGAAATTTCCCCCATCTTCCTTATTTAACTTATGTTTCTATGTGTATGTTTTGTCTTTTTTAATGCTGAAATGTTCTCTAAATACTCTGTTTATCTATTTGTTACTACTCATTGTATATATTGAAATATCTGCTGTTGATGTGATATTGTTATATGTACAAAGTATATTATTGTTATGCTCGATGTTACATCCTGGACTGCTGTATCTTGTTTTGCCTCTAGGGGCAGACCTGGACCAGTTATTCTTATTTGTAGACATTAACATGACCTGTCTGTTACATGCCGCGCTATTACTCACCTCTCCTGGTCCTCTCGTCCGCGACTCTCACTCGCTGCATGCCTCTCCTTGCTCCCTGCTCCGTCCAACATGCGAGTCATGGCATGTAAACACAGGCCATGTGGGAGCGTCGCCGCAACCTCAGGTGGGCATGCGCTCCCATCTCTTTTGTCTGATAGGTGTTCTCCCTTGCTGGGGGACCTCTCCCGTTGGAGGCTGGTCGGCTGCTAGCCTATCAGAGGCTTGCAGCCTCTATTTAAGTTCGGCACTGCCTCCTGGCAAGTGCCAGTTATAGAATCTGTTTCAGCATCTATGCCTTCTCTCTCTCTCTCTCTCTCTCTCTCTCTCGTACCACGAGTGCCCCATTTTGATCCTGCCTTGCTCCTTGCCTGCCTACTCTCAGTGGGCCTGATCCAGAGCTACGATGTAGCGCAGAGCGTGCTAACGCTCAGCGTTACATCGCTGACTCCCCCTGGCACTCCCCCTGTGCGGGCGTATGGCCCCTTCCTTACGCCGGCTGAAGGCTACCCTAACTTCAGTCGGCATAAGGAAGGGGCCATACGCTCGCACAGGAGCGTATGGCTGCTTAGCACGCCCCCCCACCCTCATTTACTTACCTCCCCCCGCCCACCAGCAGTAACGTGAGTGTAGGGACGCTACGATCGGGCGTTTCCATAGTGACGCCGGGCAACATCTGCCCGGCGCATGCGCATTACAGCGACGGCGGCCGTAGCTCTGGATCAGGCCCAGTGTCTCTATTACCCATTCTCCCACCTTAGTGTCTACTCCTCTTGTAATGTTCCCTGCCTATCATGCGTGCTTGTCTCTATTGGCCCTTCGGGGTCCCGCTGGTGTGTGTGTGTGTTAGCCCTGGTTGGTTGGTTCGTCTTGTCAGTCCTGTTAACACCTTCTCGTCCATGGTCTGTGTTATTCATTCCTCGTTGTTCGTCACTGGTCAGTCTCTTCTGACCCAGTCTATTTCCTGCTACTTACTCTATTTTGCTCTTGCTTTCCTGTTTCCTACTTAAATTCATCCTTCCTCTCCTGGGCGTTGCTCCAGTGGCCACGACCTGCGGGTTTTCTTGCAGCCCAGACTATTCCCACCATTAGGAGCTCTAGTGAAGACCAGATTGCTGTTAGACTCCGCGCCCTGGTCGCCACGTCCGTCTTGCCCAGTACCTGCTCGGCCACCGCTAGTCACCAGGAAGTCCAGACATACCAAGTCCTGCTTACTTCTGTCCTCCGGTACCATAGCACTGTCTCTATGGGCTGCTGTTGGACTCTTGTGGATTAATTACAAGCCTATCACTTACACCTGTGCTTTACCCTTATATATATCCCCCAGAGCTAGGTGTGGGTCATTATTTCCGGCTTCCTGTTGCTCTGTGTTAGCTTGCTGATCTCTGCCGTGTTCGTGCTCTCTACCTCCGCTTGTCTGTATTCCTGCTTGTTCCCTAAGGTTCTTTGTCTGTATTTATGTCATATGAATGAAGTCCTGCGCATGCACAGTGTCTTCATATTGGGACTCTGAAAACTTCAGAGTCAGACGCGTCTCCCGGACAGGAAAGTTTTTCTTTTTTCTTTATTTTTTTTACTGTTATTAATATTTTAAATGTATTTTTTAATTTTTATGTTAAAATATAAGTTGAAAAAAATAAATAATTTTTTACATTAGCACACACTAGTTTATCCCAGTGGTCGCGGCATACATGCCTTCCTTTTCCTCCCTCTAATATCAGCTATTAGGGGGAGGAAAAGGGGGGGGAATATGGGGACATTGCTGGTATAACTGAACTAACGCTAACACTATCCTGAGATGGCGCTAGTGTTACATTGGGAACATTTAATAAATATTCCGAACCGCCGGCCCGCTCTGAAAAGAACGGGCCGGCAGAGACCCCCGATAGTTACATGCATCGTCATGGAAACTGCTATTTTCCATGGCGATCCATTGTCTGTTAATATTAAACACTTAATTTTCATACAATAATGCCCATTTTTATGTGAAAATGGGCATTATCGCATGAAAAGTAAGTTTGTAAATAGACCCCCATACGTAAACTTTGCTTGTAATGATCGATCTGCGGGGTCCCCAATGTCTGTAAGCGTTCCAACCACAGAAAGGGGTCTAAAGACTAATGTCAATTTAGATAGGTAATAAAGTAATAAACATACATTTTATACAAATTATATAAGGAACCCAGCATGATGAATAAAAAAGTGAAAAAAGTAATACTACTCGTCAAGGTAAATTATTAGGAAAAAAGTAATAATGTATAATGAATGGATAGATTTAAGAGAAGAAAATTGCCAAGAATTAATATACTTAAAGAACACAGCAATAAATATAAATATAAATAAAGTGGTGAATGACACTGAAGTACATAAAAAATTGAAAATGAGTCATAATAGTCATAAGAAAATAATGTTAAAGCAAAAGTAAGTAAATATCCCAAGTCAATAGGTAGTCAAGAAAATAAATGAACAAAATGAATAATAGTGTCCATCCTACCAAATGATGTACAGAAACAGTAACAGTGTCAATTCCGAATAATAGACGGAGTAGGCACACGAAACCAAGAATGTCAAATTTCAGGTAATGAAAAAGAGGGAAATAATAAGAGCCCCGAATGTTCAGATAAACAAATGAGCCTAATTTAAGTATGATATATACATTCCTAATTATCAAAAGATATACAGTCAACTTGAGTGGTCCCAGAAGTGGAAGAAAGTGTTGAAGGAAGAGTCCTTATGTACTGAGAAAGGACAAAATAAAAAGTAACACATTCTGGATAAAGAAATAAGAAAAGGAGAGAGGTAATGAATATATTCAGAGAAAAGGGGAAAAATTTATATTTTCATTGAGACCACTTGGGGCTACAAAGCCATCACAAAAAATCCATTGGCCCTCCCTTTGTAAGAGGATTAGGTCAGTATTGCCTCCTCTTAAAGTAGAGTGTATCTTCTCAAATGCAATGGCCATGGGATTGCTGTTGTGCTTTTTCAAAAAATGTCTTGCTACTGGACTGAGTGTTTTGAGTTTGGATTGGTCCTTAGTAGCATTTCTAATAGAACCCACGTGTTCCAGGATTCTTTGTTTTATTTTCTGATGGCCTTCCCAACGTATTTAAGGCCACATGGGCATTTTAGACAATATACACTGCCCATGGTGTTGTATTTAATGTATTCATTGATAAAATGCAATGTATTAAATCTGTCCTTAAACTTTTTAGTAATGACCATAAAGTTGCATGCTTTGTATTTTCCGCATTTATATGATCCTTTGATTTGCTGTGATTTGTAAAAGGTAGAGGATAGATGACTACTGACCAGGGAGTCCCAAAGGTTCCTCAGTCTCTGCCAGCTCATACCAATGCATTCACCAATGATAGCGTTAAAGTCCAGGTCACATTTGAGAATGGGCAGATGACGATTCAAAATTTCCAAAATTTGTGGTGCTTCAAAAACAATATATACTGATGAAACGAATCTTGTTAGTTTCAGTGGTAGTTTTGGGCTTAAGAATCATTAGTGTCTGTGTTCAGTTGTAATGCATGATTGTATGCTTTGGTTAGAGATTGACTGTACCCTTGGCTTTTAATCTGGATCAAAATCTTTATGTAAGTTTCTAAAGTAAATATATAAATACAATATATTATAATAAATATATTATAATAAAATAAATATATAAATTCAATAACTATAAGGGTTAAGAGGGAAAAAAAAGTATTATAGAGGTATAGGCAAAAAGTTTATTAGCAAAATATTAGCAATATCGGTATACAGTTAGATGTTACAATATAAGTACAATCACAATAACCATACACAGATGAGCAATGAGCAAGGTAGAGGGAACATCAAATCCGTAGTACAATAGAAACTAGAGAAAACTCATGTATAGTTAAATGCTTCGTAGGGGGGTACAGACCTTCCACATAGAGATTCAGGTGGAGGAGCAGTGGAAAAGAGCAGGGGCATTAGAAGCAGTGGAAGGGACTCTGAAGCAAAATGAACATTAGTTTTGGATTTTACTTGCATAGTAATATTGAAGCCAAAAGTGCCTCTTGACTAGAGTGGAAGGAGAGGAAAGGTAGTCTTCCCGATTCACAGTCTCCATGCAAAAGCGTCTCTGTAATTTACTAATCATTTAACCAAGATTATCAGGAGAGGAGTTCTTCAAAGTTCAGCTATTGCTTTTCTAGTTTTCCAATTTAAACATGGTTTATTACGTGAGGGAGTGGTTCAGCAAGGTACTGACGATTAGGGGAGAGTAGACATTATCACCTGAGAAATAATGCTTTATCCCAAAAGGAGTCTTTCAGCATATTTTATACAATTGGAAATCATCACCTAATGACTATAAATAGTTTTACTCAGGGCCGCCGTCATCAAATGCGATGCCTGGGAGCCAGCCGAGGGGCCCGGCCCCCTAGGTGACATCATTGGTGACGTCACATAGGGTCAGGCCCGGCACACATGCTTTAACAGCGGGCTGGTGTGCAGGGAAGAATTGGCCGGCTACTGAACAGCTCTGAGCAGCAAATATCAGCGGTAGGACACCGCCGATACCTGCTGCTGCAGATCTAGGTCCAGGCCCGGGACAATAGTCCCGGCTGTCCTTTCCTGATGGCGGCCCTGGTTTTACTTATTCCATTTGTCAATATGTTCAGTGGCAAATGCAGGATTTTGAAAGGGGGGTTTTCAATGTGTGTAATACATGTGGAGTATATTAGCATACCTCCTAACATTTTGGCCCCTGAAAACCCGGTCCCACCCAAGCACTGCTCCCATCCCGCCCCCATTGTCATACCGCATGGGGCAAAAATTTAAATAGTAAGTTCAATAAAACCCTGCCTCCAGTGTAGCCCACTTATTAGGACAAACTGGTAAGCAGATGAGACAGCAGGACAGTCAAGTGAAAACGGGACAGTTGGGAGGTATGTATTAGGGGTCTGGACATGGCACACATGTTAGGGAATTAGACTGTAACGCGGCAGAAGTTGATGTGAAGGACTGTTTAACATTGTAAATAGCTACTTCATATGATGGTACTGTTAAAAATAAATATGTTAAACGACAACACTGATGATATGGTCGTACAATCAAGACATGTAAGGCATCCATTAATGTTCTCTGTGAAAGCAGGAAGTTTATAATGTAGATTTGAAAATAATAAATGTTCTACCTTAAGGAATTGCATTGGCCCCTTTTTCAAATTTTTACTTTTTTGTTCCTTTATGGAAAAAAAATTCAATGTGGGGTGTTTCTGGGCAACCAGAATCTCCCCGCCCCGGGTGCGCCACTGATGTCCATATAAATGACAAATACTATAAAAAAAAGCTTATTCCTATTTACACAAACATTATCTACATATAGCAATATCAGTGGTAGACAACAGGTGGCAGTGCACAGTCAACACTGACAATTGTAGCATCATCACCTACATCTTAGATTTAGGATAGGAAACATCACCTCTCAACTCTAATACTGTTTGCAACAGATGAAATATGACTCCCCTGCAATCAACATGGTTTAGCCCAGGAGTAACTCATTTCAAGAACTTACTTAAGTCTGGATCCAACTCATAGTCCGTATGGTAGCCTCCGCTGTGGAGGCTATCATGGGGGATTAGTGATCCACAACCCCACATGTAGGATATTGGACCCACCAGCAGGACCCTGCCCTAAATATTCCTGTACCTCCCTGATGACTTTAGTATTTTTAGCTTAGCTAAATTAGTGTGACTAGCATAGCTCCCCAAAATAAGTGATTAACTTCTGAAACCAGCCAGTGGATTCCAGGCAATTTTATCAGCTATATTTAAAAGGGAAATTTAATGAAAGCAAAACCCAGCACGAGGATGAAAACTGGCAGGCGTGGTATAGCCCACACTCAATATCTTGCCACACATTTCTCAATTTTGCTGAGCAACGGACACTATATAGAGCCCATAAAGCTACTTAATTAACTGATATAATTTTAAATATTATTAAGTACAGTCTATATTTTATATAGTTAAACAATGGACGATATTTAATTCATAATATATTTCAGATGATACTATTGCTCCTGTTTGTAAAAACCCTCTTTCCTTTCATTTCTGCTTTTTCTCTATACTACAACTAATTTCTGAATGAGTTTACTATGCGCTGCTCTGAGTAAGCAAGATTACAGATGACAGGAGGGATTCTCTGCTATGCAAATGTCTTATGTCAGTGATTATTTTATTAAAGACATGTGCTGGGTACACATTAAGAAACTGTGACAAAAATAAAAGTCTGAAACCAAAACTCCCTAAGCAGGATGTGTGCAATTTATTTATTTCTATTAAATATAAATAAATACCATTGAAACTATCCACACCATGAATAATACAGGGTTGCCAAATCTCCTGGAATATCCAGGACACTTTTGAAATTTGAGCAGTTTTCCCGGAATACCAGAAAAGCCGACATATCTCTCATAAGTCCCAGCAGTCTGCCTGTCATTACAGCAATTCTTATTGTTACTAGGGATAGGTGGGACTTGATGATGGGATTTTCATAATTAAGCCACTATCACCACCATGAACAGTGTGAAGACAGGTGTGGGGCTTAATTATGCGATTTGCATAAATAGCATCATTAAGACCCGCCCCCATACTGACATCTATTTCTTTCCTCCGAGATCTCCCGAGAGTAGACAACCCTGAACTATAATGTACAGTAAAATTAGGCACAATTTCCAGCGTTTCCTCAGAGACTGCCGTTTCAACCTACAACAACTTCCTAACAAAAGATCAGCAAAGAGACCACTCTGGGATCAGGAACCCCTAAGATGCTCACATGGACAGAATAAACAGAATGAAGGTTAGATGGCACTCCCTATTTCCACCATATAGACAAATCAATGCACAGGATTTGTTCAATATATAAATAAATAATGATGTCAATAAAACAGTCACTTTTCTTTCTGTGTAGACTTTTGAGGGGATCGTAACTCGGAACAGATGAGGAGCTTCAGAAGATTTTCCCAAAAAGTAATTTCATCCCAAAATATAAAAGATAACAATAATAGTGCAGCCAATAAACAACATGTCCACAACACGAACCACCGTTTGTATTTATCACTAGAGAATACATATTACACTATTGGAGTGTCAGTTTGTTGTTACATATGATCTGGGAGAGATATTCACCAGAGGAAGGAAGAATCACCTTTACCTTTTGAAAGACTTGATTTGACTTGATTGGATGAGAAATCCAACACATGGTGAATGTGAGTGCATTCTGAAAACTTTGTCATTAAGAGTTGTTTATCGGACTTCCGGTTCCGGTGGGGATGCGGTGAGACGCGACTCCCATTAGCTCTGCTGCGATCTTAGTAACTGTCCAACATATCCTACAGACACTCGCTTCTAAACCTCCCCAAATTGCTACTTACCCTTGCTAAATCGGATCCCTGCTATATGAAACGTCATTTCCCGGTCCTCATGCCCGCTAAACAGCAGAAAACAAGAACGGAGCGCTCACAGGCTTCATCCAACATGGCAGCCGCACCTGAATCAAGTTCCTGCGCTTCCCCCTCTACACCAGACAGGGCAGATAACTCTCCCATGGCTGACAATCAGACCCCCTTGCCCACTCCTATATCCTATGGAGACATAGTCAAGGCAATCCAGGAAACCATGGCCCCCCTTCTACAGGCGCAGGCTGACTCTTTTAATCGCACCCTGCAGGAAATAAAGGAGCAGCTGGCTTCAGTACATCAGAGAGTGGCTGCAGTGGAGCAGAATCCTTCAAGGGACCAGGCCTCACTGAGTTTCTCACTGGCACTTTGCCCAAACTGCTTCAAGTACAAGCTGATTGCCAAAATATAATTGTGGAGAGGGCTCATTGTTTAGGACCCCCCAAGAGAGGACTTACAAAATAGACCGCGGGTTGTGATATTCCGTTGTCTAAACTTTGTTCATAAGGAACTGTTATGGATGGCGTTTAAAAAGGTGGGGGCGTTATTCTGGGAAGGAAAGAGATTACGCCTCTTTCAAGATTATTCGGCAGAGGTGACTCGAGCCCGCAGAGAGTTTTCGGCACTTTGTTCCCAGCTGATCCAGTCCCAACAAAAATTTGCTCTATTATTCCCGGCAAAACTTTGCTTATTTGTAGAAAAAGGATACAAGATCAAGCAG
>WWET01004017.1:97541-112243 GCA_011038615.1 Limnodynastes dumerilii | reverse complement strand
TATAATTTAAAAACCTCATCCTCCTTGCATTGTAGGTTTTTTAACAGGTTTGGGTGGGGGGGGGAATGGTGGCTCCAGATAAACTAGATGAGAGTACATTGAATGCCCACAAGTACAGCAGCAGGGACTTTGTGAGGCAGATGTATAAATATTGTAACTGTAAATGCTGTCATTTAAACTGGAAAGTGGAAGTAAGATATTGATTCTCTAGAGAGGAGGTGTTTGAAAGGAGTGCTTCTGATTTTAAGTTCATTTTATAGCCCAACAGCTGTCCATATTTCTTTAAAATATTAAATAGGTTCAGTAGGGTGACTTTCGGATTCAACAAGCTAAGGAGGACAGTGAAGAGCGATAATTTGTATTTCTGTCTGCCCACCCAAATCATGTCTGTAGTCTCTCTAATGGCTGCCGCCAGGGGCTCTATAGCTAGAACAAAGATTAGAGTAGGGAGATGGCAACCCTCCGAGCCAATGTCCCAGTGTGAACTGGAGCAGAAGGAGTGCCATCCTCGCTAAGGGGCATGTATAAAGAGAGCAGACTCCATCTAAGAAGGATCCACAAATTTTCGTAGGGTCAGAACCATAAAGTCCCAGGAGATTCTGTCATCCCCTCTGTGTATATTGTACCCAAATTGAGTGATATGTTTTGGTTGCTAACCAATAACTGTCCAGATCTACTATTTATATACACTTTATAATTTTGTGTATGAATTTATAAGTCTAGAAATTCAACCTTATTTTTTCTATATTTAATAGGTAATTAAGTGATATTTGTTGTAGTTAATGTATACCATGAAGAAGAGTAGTGATCCTTTATCTGTCATCCAAATAAACAGAATATTGATAATGTAGTAGTGCCATAAAGAGAAGAGATGTACCAAAAAGAAACCCAAACCTGGTTTTACAATTTTCTTGGTTTAATTTAGTTTTTCAAAACCAGCTTTAATGATTTTGTTTTTTTGCTTTGGATTTCACTAAACATTCACTAAACATGGTTAAAAAAAATTTAACTCATGTAATGTGTAGTCATTTTTGTTTTGTTTGTTGTTTTTTGGAAAATGTTCCCCTGAAACAGGACCCAATGGAAATTATTTCTAGGAGGGCAATTCTTCAACCATAGACGGACTGTCACCGTTTTAGGACTTTCCACCTGAATTTCTAAATTAATCAAGAAAGAAAAGCATGGTTTGAGAAGTGCATGGTGCCTGGCACACATTAAATATGATGAATACAGTGAAAAAAATTGTGCAATTACCATGTGCATCAAGAAGCAGGAGCTTGCTTCAAAAACAAGAATAGAAAACAGTAGCCTTGCTGTCATAAATAATAATAATAATAATAGAAATAATGAAATGTGATGTTGTGTGTCATTAAAATTAAAAATTATTGGACCTATGAAAAATATGACAAGATGTAAAATAAACATTAAAATAAATATTTCAACAAAATAAATTTACAATTACATTTACAAGGAAAATTGTGAAAATATAAAAGCATTGGACTTAGTGCTGGGTTCAAGAAATATATCAAAAGATGTGTATGACATTCTGTTAATAAGAGTGTAGGAGACCGGACTTTGCGGATTTTAATAAGCACCTCTATATCTGTAAATAAAAGTAAATTTCCAAAAATTACAGCGACTAGACATTGGGACTGTTGACCTACCTTAAAACACAGCTGAAGCTCGACAGAGCAACATTTTCTATGCAAGGAAAACTATCATCTGTAAAATGCATAATAGGCAATGTGGTCACAAATCACCAATGCAAACGTAAGATGTGGCTACATCCAATAGGAAACAGGAAAGGGGAACAGGACAGGCTCTGGTGAATTTCAGGAAATCTGTCCGTTAGTGGTGGGTGTTGGCTTTTCTGTATGCTGTATTTTACAGCAAACGTAGATGATTGGAAGAGTGCTTTCCTCTTACCATAAACACAAGATTGAGTGGTAGCATATAGAATGCACTCTAAAGCTAAGAATAAGACAATGTAAATTTGTGCAAGTGTCCAGAATTCCTTCCGAAAGATGAGTGTGCCAGATGGGTGCACTCCCCTCTTCCATATCTAGTTACTGATCCCTGTGTGCCCCGAAGTCGCACTGAGATCTGAATCAGGTCCTCTTTTTACTCATTATTATGCCCGTCACTAATAATCATATAGTATCCTATAGTTCATTCCTACCAGTATCCAGTGTAACAGAGTCAGAAGCAGATTCCCACAAAGTGTATTCTTCCTCTTCATACAAAATGTAGTTTAATTTAATGAACATATGTTTTTCAACATTGTAGTGAAGAATCCCCCTACGGTAATCACTAACAATTTTGCAGCTTTACTAAACATATTACTACACACTAGAGAATGGTCTCCAAACAGTCTAGAATGTTAAGTGCATCTAATCAAGCCCTACTAAAGAACTCAATATATGCACATAGTTTTTATCTATGACCATATGTCATAAACTTACTAATTGATATTTGTGTGTCGCCATCACGTTGACCCTGTCTCACTGAGAAATAAACTAAATGGTGAAGCTGTATAGCCAGGATAATCTGAAGGCAGAGACCGCCTGTGTCACATGGAAAGAAAAGTCTATGTAAGCGTCTACACATAGTAACACAGGGCCTGATTCACACTTAGGAATCCGCTAGTTTTAGGTGCGTATATTTAAGAACGGATGCACTGCGCATGCGTAGTAACTTTTATACGCTGTTTACGTTGGACTTACGCATGCAAATTACGTCCTTATACACTACGCACCTAAAGTCTCTAGGTTCGTCCGTTCTGTGAATAAGTAACTAGGCAGATACGCAGATTTGGGTGGAGAGAGGCTTTTAAATGACCAAATGCAGGCGCGGTTATGCAGTTAAGTTCTTAAGTAGACGCCCTACGCATTCAAATGAACCTACAGTTAAGGGAGCCCTATGGCACTCGTAAGTCACATAAGAACCTAAAGACCGATGGCGTCCCGAGGGAGTTTCATTGCTATTAAGTGCGTATATTTAGGAACCTATCGCGTTCTTAAGTGTGAATCAGGCCCATAGTTGATGAGGTTCAACAAAAGACACCATCAAGTTCAACCTATTATGAATCTCCTGTGACCGCCTTTCTATGGTGCTGTGTATACAGTGTGGCATCTTATAAATAAATATTAATAATATTAACAATAATAATCCCTATCTTAGAATTGATAGTGACCCAGATGAAGCAACCAGCAATCTGTTTCAATCTGAAAACACAAAATGGGTTGACCCAAAATGGCAGTCCTATCTTTCCCTGGATCCACTACTAGCCTTCATTTAAATTGATGGTTCTGGTAACCCTGGTTACCGATTACCGCTAAAAATAAGTCTAACCATTTCTTAAACATATTATTAATCTGTAATCACCACCTTTTCTAAAGTAATCCTGTCTAAAGTGGCTAGCCTTTTCTCATACCTCAATGACTCCATGCCCTTTATGAATTTTGTAGCCCTTCTCTTAACCCTTTCTAGTTCCAAAACGCTTCTTTTTATGGAGTGGTGCCCAGTAATGTAGTCCGCATTCAAGATGAGGCCTTACAAACTATTTATATAGTGGCAAAAACATTGTTTACCCTTACTGACCCTTGCATCTGCTGTTTGACATACCATTGAGTACTACTGCTAAGTCTATTGTTTACAAGCACTTCCAATTCCTTGTCCATTACAGATTCCCCTAAATATATCCTATTTAATTTATAGATTGCATACTTGTTTTCTATCCCTAAATGCATAACCTTGGATTAAAGATTGTCGCCAAAATATAGTGATCCGATTTCAGGATGCTGCACTCTCGTGGTCCTTGAGCAATTACAAAACATTATCTACAAATACCACATACTTAGTTGTTTTGCTAGCTTTCTCTAGGTGCTTTTCTAGCAGTTTAGTCAAGGGTATATTTGACTTATAATGGCAGGGTGTTAACTCACCTCATTGGTCATACTTTCAAATAGTCTAATTAGCTTGCATAACACTGATAACATTTTTAAGTGTTCAATCTTATACCATGTTCACACTGCCGCCCCTGCAATATTCCAGGATTTGCGACCTGGGTTATTGCTGGGGCACACATCAGCCCAGATCCTCAGACCCCGTTCACACTGCTGCTTAGACACGGAAATGACCTGGGACTCTTTATCAGCAGCATACTATTGATGTCATTTAAAGACGTTCCCCCCCCCCTTCAGCTTATTTCAGAGAGACCTGGGATGAAAAACCCGGGTCGCACCGTTCATACTGGTGGCTACCTGGCTTGAATAACCCTCCAAATGTCCAGGGTCTAATTCCTGAGTCAGTAGACCCGAGTAGCAGCAGGCGCACCCGTCCACACTGAGCCATGACCCGGGTCATCAGGTCTTGCCCCGGCAATATCCTGGGTTTTTGGCTCAGTGTGAATGTGGTATTATTGGCCTGTGGCTCTTCCTCCAGTCGCTGAGGCATATAGAGCATAGAATTTCATCAGGTTACTATCTTCTGCTTCAGTTGGTGGCAAGGCAGATTTATTGCTTTTGCAGTTGCTTTTAAGCCCCATACACATATGCCATGCACAGCACCTGCACTGACATCATTATCTTAAAAAAAAATTATACGCTACCAAATTTATTGTGTGTGCAAAGCATGGTATGTGTTGGAATTCACCTAGTTGTAAAACACACACAACGGGCCAGATCCAGAGCTACGACCGCTATGTTTTGCATATTCTGCGCATGCGCACAGCAGATGTTACGACCAGAAACTCTGAACGTACTTACGAGCCTATGAACAACGCTTTGGAGGCGGGTTGAGGCATTTAAATTGTACAGTATGGGCGTCATTACGCCAGACAGCAGTTACGCTTGGGAAAGTTAAGGTAGGGTTTGGCAAGCGTAAATACGTAAAAATCCGTATGACTGAGGGGAGTGCCTAGTAATTACGAAAGTGTAAATACGCTACACGTTGAAACATAAAGAGAACGTAGGTCTGGGTCTGGCCCAGTGTTCATTTATTTTGGTCAACAATAACCATGAAAAGAGCCTTACTGGTGTGACCCACTGTGTAATAACACTACTCAATTTCTCTAACAGTATGCTTCTTAGTGAGGCATGCGATAAAGAGAGCTTCTAATCCACATATCAGTAGTTAAATGGATGGTTGGTAAAATTTATTTTTTAAGTGTATGGATTGCTTTCAATTTAACCATTTACAGCCTAGGGACCGATTTACTAAGCTACGGGAAAAGAAAAGTGGAGATGTTTCCCATAGCAACCAATCAGATTCTAGCTCTTACTTTTCAATTACATACTAGAAAATGTCAGTTAGAATCTGATTGGTTGCTAAGGGCAACATCTCCACTTTTCCTTTCTCGCAGCTTAGTAAATCTTTTTAAGAAAAAATGGAATCTAGAGGGAATTGGGAACTGTGGATATCTAGTCCACAACATTTGGGGAAGATCTAATGCATACATAGCTGACATGACTTTAATAATTTGCTGAGCCACAGACTGCAGGCCGTCAAACTTAGTTCCTCTTTCTAAGGATTGTTTCACGGACAAATGTTTAAAAATAGACTTCTTTTCTACATGAATCTTTCTCAAACTGTGGTATGACATAAGGCACATATGCTTTGGCAAATGGTTTCTTGGTTAGAGAAAAATGTCACCCCCATGGAGTGGTTACAGAGTTGCCTGAATTTCTTAGGTACAATAATCAACAATGTCATTCTCATTACTTTGTTCTGCAGCGTAACATTCATTATCATCATCATAAATTGACACCCTATAGTTGAGGGATATCACCATTAAAGTCTCATCCTCAATTATTGATTCATGAGAAGGGACAGGGGTATCTGATAGCAGCTTTGAAATATATCAAGGTGGTATACTTAGCGACAGGAAAATGACATTTTTTAACGCAAGAGATGTAAACATGAGTGCATGCATATAAACTGCAGGGTGGAAGGTTTAGAGGAAATGTGTAGTAAAATTCTTTACTGAAAAGGTAGTTGATAAGATGAATATATTGGCTACATAGTAGCAAGCCACAGCAGTCATTATTGTATCGTTTGGTACTTGCATCAGTACTGTGCCTCATTTCAACAGATTTGTGTATTTTATTAAGGCATTATGCTAGCTACATAGTAGCAAACCTTTCTATTTACCATTCACAATATACTGCTGCTATTTATCTGTTTGCTGTTTATTATTACTTCACCCCACAGTGGTAATATTTATTACCTACCGTTCGGGCCACTAGTTCTAAGTGGTTTCCCTGCGGGCTGTGGTGTGTTTTGATATAATACTCCCTAATTATAGGTTTTTTAATAACCTCTTGCCTCTAATTGATTATTTATGCATAATTGTGTTTTTGCTTTGTATTTACCAATAAATTGTTTTTAGTCTTGAACCTTTTGCTCCTTTGCTGCTTTAACCCATAGACTAACTGCCCAGCGCGGTGTATTACATTATTTCTGATAAGATGAATAGCCTGAGGTGTTAGAGGCTAACACAGTAGGACAATAAAAAAATATTTGGAACAAATATTTATATTCTTAACCTTTTATATCCTAAACTCAGCATTAGATAGGGTCTAGGGTCAGTGGACCAGATCCAGAATTAAGTATGCACTGCCTCATAACTCATCCAAAGAAGATGCAAAGCTAAATACAAAGTGACGGCAGATAAGAGCCACGTGACCCATCCAGTCTGCCCAGTTGCTTATTTAAACTATACTGACCCTAGACCCTATTTTACCCTCCATTTAGTTTGAGATTTAGGATATCCTTATATTTAACCCAAGCGTGTTTAAACTGTTCTATTGTGTTAGCCTTAGGTGTGGGTCGGCAGAGAACAGCCCTTTTGCGATAAGGTCATTTTCTACCAGGGATTTTCCAAGTGCTTCTGAAATCGATTGCTCCTGCCCCGCCAAGCAATTGATCAGCTCCAGGGTGAATCCTCAGCAGCTAGAGGTGAGTATTTATCCAATCCTTATCCTAATCCACACCCTAACCCGCTCCTCTGCAGCCTGACCCTAAGGGCCAGATTCAATTAGCTGCGATGACGGGAAAAAGTTTTTTATGCGCACCTCTATGGGGGGGGGGTGCAAAAAAGTCACCCCAAAAAATTTCGCGGAATTAGCTTCGCACCGCAAAATACGCTGCTGCGAAGCTAATTGAATCTGGCCCTAAGACTCCTTTCCCACAGCCTAACCCTAAGATTCCCTTCCCTGAAGCCTGACCCTAAGACTCCCTTTCCCTGCAGCCCAAACCTAAGACTTCCTGCCCGCAGCCTAACCCTAAGATGCCCCTTCCCGCAGCCTAACCCTAAAACTGCCCTTTAAACTAACCTGTGTGGAAATTGGTTCTGACAATGGGATCATATGATTAATAACACACACAAATATATATATCAATCTGGTATTTTAGCCAGCGGGACAGCTAACACTGCCAAAGTCTGAGATCTATACCTGTGATCCCATCGGGAGACCAAGAAGCTATTCTAATTACCTATATTAAAGGTTGGAAACAGTGGACCTGATTCTTACTTAAGAAAATGTGGAAATTCTGTGCGTAAATTTACGAAAATTGTAACTGCGCATACCCACATGAAAGATATAAAAAGAAAACCTAATCCGTGCGATTCAGAGTTGGTTGCGGTCTGTTGCAAGCGGGATTTAGGAAAGTTCGCAAACACTTCCGCACCTTAATGCAAAGGGGCTGGATTCACAATTTAAATGAGCAGCATGCAGGCTACATGCTACATGTTTCTATTCCCTTGTGACCCATTCACAGTTTAGAAGGGCTTGGGTAAGTGATCTTCCGTTCCCAATGACTTAAGAATGCCCCCCAACATTTGTAATGGTAAAGTTCGTATCGTTTGCCATTACATAAACGCCTTAAGGTGGCCATACACTTGTACAATTATCGGTCCCGTAGGGGTTGGTCAGATAAACGGGACGATTTTCCGCTAGGGAAATGTCCCCTTATCGGCACCATACACCTCCTCTGCTGGGACCGATAATCCTAGCAGACGTGGGGAGGGGGAAGCAGGGCTTTGTATGTTGCTGCTGGCATATATCTATGTAAAAAGCTTCTCTGACAGCTGTGAAGGTATACTTTAAAACTGTCAGAGCAGCATAGTGCATAGATATGCAGCAGCGGCTATTGCAGGGAGTAGTACAGACAGAGATATGCCGAATCCGCACTGTGCTAATAGCGGCTTTGGCAGATTCTTGTCTGTTTTTCTCCCTGCAATAACCGCTGCTGCAGATCTATGCACTATGCTGCTCTGACAGCTTTGTACATAGCTCTGCAGCAGCGCCATAAAGAGCCCTACCTCAGCCCCTCCCTTCTTCAGCTAGGATTATTGGTCCCAGCAGAGGAGGTGTATGGTGCCAATAACATCTCCCTACCGGCAAATCGGCCCATTTATCGGCCCACCCCCTGCTGGGACTGATAATCATCCTAGTATATGGCCAGCTTTATAATCTTTAACTGGATATATGAATCATGGGTATGAATGCGTGCCCATGGATAAGACCTTAAATCACTTAGGTTCTCAATTGCCGGTTTGTGTGGATGATAAGTCTGCAAACATACGCACATAATTACCTACCGTTCTCAACATGCTCAGAATTATATGGACGTGTTTATACGAAATTGCTCTTATCTCTGAATCGTGCTTACTTATCATTAGGTGCGTATATTTGCGAACCTTATTAAATTTACTCTTAAGTGTGAATCAGGTCCAGTGATCGCTATTTCGGGGAGCCGTATTTCAACTACAGGAGCCCGCCTCCTGGCCACGCTTGTATATCTCAGGTGCACAGCATCGCTTCCAGCAGGAGAACGACCATCTGAGGCAACTGCCTGGGCTAATCACCCGGGCAAACTCATTCCGTTTCTCGAAGGTTCCCCGGAAGAACTGTTCGTCCCTTCTAACGAAGAGTAAGCTTGGTGGATACCTCGGTAAGAATATAAGCTCCGTCAATTGTGCTTCTATACGGTGCTCCCCTATTACGCTTTCCTTGAGGAGGATTTCGTTCCCTGTCAACACAGGGTAATTAATTTCAAAAAACCTTTACCCGTTGATTTAATTACTCCAACCTTTTTGACACCAGGGATCTGATGAGAACTTGTAAACTCTTCAGACTTGATGAAATTTATATGGTCTCTAGACGTTTGGTTATAACTGCAGTGTTATTAGTGCATTCATTCTATTTTATATATGTCTTTTCTCATATATGAATTATAATTGTGTTCTAAAGGGTAAAATTGTTCTTAACACTTAATTAAAGCAATATTTTAAATACCATTTAACAGTGCCGTTCTCTGTGGGTTATTACAGCCAACACATTCAAGTTTACAGATTAAAATTTTTAAGCACTGTATCTTTTATGTATCTCGTTTAGCTCCATTTGGAGACAATAGGAGGTGAACACACTCCTTTATACAGGAGCTGCAATATAATAACATATTTATAGTGCCACTTGTTCCTTTTTGTATTTTAGTCAACTGTCAGTATTCTCAGTCTCCAACTGCCTTTCTGTTTCACACCTATTGTTAAGAATCTGTCTGATTACTATCTCATTAGCATTCACCAACAGAAAGTTGTAAAATACCTCAAGAAATGTTGACCATCTGTGAGGAACAATAGACAGGGGACAGATATCTGTTTTGGGCTGCCATAAACCTTGGGAATATCTAAATCACAGCAAGACCCTGGAAGATAACCTGTCTATAGGACCAGGACATTTCAGTATCAAAGGCATTGCAAGACATCTGCACGTGGGAACCAACTGTCAAATAATGACTAACATTTGTATGCTATAGAGATCCATCCATTTTTCCAGCATATATATATTTCCAAGATCTGAGACTTACAGGCAGATCCTAATAGAGCACCATGATGGAGGGTCTCTGGAGCAGGTTTGAACTACCTAAACCTAAATTATTTTTTCCCTGTTAATGATGTTGAAGCTCTGATTGTAACACTGATGTTATTTCATGTTACTTTGTGGCTGCTGGTGATATTTAAATGTTACTCTGATTCTTTCAATTCTTCCTCTGTCTGCTTCCCTCTTCATACCGTAAATGTGTTTTAAGATCTGCCATTCTGCCAATACCTTTGCTCTGCCGATAAAATGTTCTATTCATTGCTATCATTATATTATTAGATTTGGTCTTGTGACTATTACCATATTTTAAATGTAAATTATTTCTGTCCATCTGCGCATGTCTAATAAATCTTTTATCAATCTTTTCGAAACCATATACAATCAGGTTGGACATTCATTTAATCAACATCAACAGATGGAGGATCGTCCAGTTTTCTCACTTTCCAGACCTCAGCATCGCAGAAGCCTCTCTCTCCAAACAAAGGGGGGATATTTTAAATATGGTAAGAATGCAGGTTCCTTTATTTTACTTTTCTGGGTGTTCGTGGTCTTCTGCTTGGTTGGTTCGGGGAAATGCAGAAAGAAAACTTTGGGACAAAAGGTAGAATTTATGAATTGTTCTGATTGCTATGAATTTTTGTTTGAGTATTTTGCATGTGAATGCAGGTGGGTTTTTTTTGCTTAAATATGCATCTGCTGATTTTTGTTAGGCTGCTGTCATTTAGTGATGCAGTGGGGTTATAAGTAGTCTAGTTATTATAATTGTTGTTAATAATGCTTTTGTTGTTGGTTGGTGTAGATGTTGAATGTTGTTACCATTATTGTTTATTGTTGTTGCTAGTTGTGAAGTTGCCTATTTTGTCACCATGGTGTTGATATTGTTGGTGCCATTGTTTAAGCTTGTTTTCTACATTTTCACACTGTTATGTTAAAGTTTATTAAACTGGTTTTTATATCCCATACTGCCATAAGTTTAGTCTTATGACTCAGTATGCACTGTGATATCTTAAGATCAACAAAGGGTTACTAACACCTTGTGTGAATATCTGCTGTTTGCTTGAGCATCTGTTTAGTGAAAAGTGTGTGCCTGTGAATTTCTCTGTTAAGTGGTGTGTACGCTGTGGATAATTAGAGTTTAGGGATAGTATAGTGTCAGTTTTGATTAGGGAAACAGGGGTAGATCCAGACCTAAGTGCTTGTTACGTTTCATCGTGTAGCGTATTTACTATAGCGTATTTTCTATGCACTCCCTTAGACACTCCCCTCGCTCGTATGTACTTTGGCCATTTTATGCTTGCCAAACCCTACCTTAACTTTACACAGCGTAACTACTGACGTACGTAATGGACTCACATACGTAAGTGTCTAAGCACGCCCATACTGTACAATTTAAATGCCTCATCCTGCCTCCGAAGCATAATTACAGGTGTCGTATGACTGTCATGCCCCTTCCTTTAGTAGTTACGCTGTTGATACCAGGCTGGTACATACGTTCAGAGCTACATGGCGTAACATCTGCGCATGTGCAGTAAATACTAAGGGGCAATTTTAAGACAGCGGCTAGTGTAAAATCGCTTGCGTAAGTAGTTTAGGATCTGGCCCATAGCCGGTGTAATTTAAGCTGGTATCACAGCACAGGTCTGAGTTTTCGGGGCAGTACAAGTAGTTGAGAATATCACATTGTGTGCATAGGTACACAAGTGATAAAGCCAAGCTGCCTGAGGTTTCGGGATTGGCCATAGGGATAGCGTGTAAGTGTTACTTGCCTGAGGTTTTCCAGCTGACGAGCAGGTGCGGTGGAGTTGTATTGATCGGTAATTATAAAACAAAGCGGGCAGTTGTCTAGTTGTTTTACCTACCTAGGATTTATGTCACCGGGTGATCGCCAGACAAAGAATAGACCTGGGAGCCAACTCCACTAGCCATGGGATACAATCAGTATCTGGGAGGGCCAATGGACCCTTCAGACAGATAAATGTTAGGTAGCTGAAAGATTCGGTCCTCTACATTATGAACACTAAATACGGGTGCAGTGTGATTGAGTGTGCAGTATGTTGGATGAAACGTGATATGAAAATGCATGAGATCTCTATACAGAATGGAATTTATGACTTGTATTTTACATGACACAGCACAATCATTTTGTAAAGCGTAGAACCATGGGCCTCCTATTTCAGAGCCTTTCTCCCTATCTTTTGAAGACAGACCTGAAGGAATTTTCCTTCCTCCTTTCCTCCTTTTTCTTCTTCTTTGCTTTTGTCCATTTCCTCTTTTATTTTCTCTTCTTATTCTTTCTCTCTATATTCCTCTTTTCGGGCCTGATTCAGAGGCTGAAAATAAGAACTTAAAGTTACACCTGGGCAAAACCATGTTGATCTCAGGGGGAGTTAAGTTAATTTTATTCTATGCATGCAGGGAGTATGCTTTGCTTTTACTTATTGCACACAGATACCTGATCAGCTTCACTTTTAAACTGCTAATTAGGCTTGAGCTGGGAAACATCACCTTTTAACTATAATACTGTTGCAACAAATGAAATTTGACTCCCCTGAAATCAACATGGTTTAGCCCAGGTGTAACTTTAAGTTCTTATTTTCAATCTCTGAATCAGGGCCTTCATTCTCTTTCCTCCCTTGTGACGGCTGGAAACCTGTCCTTACTCCCTTTTTCTTTACATCCTAACTCTATATTTCCTTCTTTATATACATAAAAATGAAGGGTACTTATAATTTCTTGCCTCTTGCTTTAAATATTCACATGTTTATACATTCTATATATGTACGCCATGTTACGGTTTCAATAACATGTTGTAATACAAAACTGTACCCTCTCCAATAAAATGTATAAAAAAAAAATAAAAAAATGCACGAGATCTCTACTCAGCCTTCATATTTTGATAAAACTTTGCAAACTGTAAATTGAAAGTCATATAATTTAAAGTTTAAAGTAAAGGAGATTTAAGCAAAAGCGCTGTTTAGAACTGTGGCAATGTGTGGGGAAATATGCTGAACTAAGTGTAATGGTGGAAATGTGTTAAATGTTAAATTGCAATTGGGCCATTCTCTCCCAGCCAGTTTCACACTGGCTGGGATTTCGATTGCATATGCCTCGATGAGGCATAGCAATTGATCCACGGAGCAACACGGAGTGCTCCAAAATGTAAGTAAAAAAAGTCCCCCACTCCTTTCCCTAATTCTAACCCTAACCCTCCCTTCCTGGCATCCTGACCCTAACACTCCCTTACTTGCAGCCTGACCCTAACACACCATCTCCCGCAGCCTGACCATAACCGTCCCTCCCCTGCATCCTGACCCTAACCCTCCCTATCCCACACCCTGGAGAGGAGACTCACCTTTCCCTCGGTCCAGCGATAGCAGCAGCGGAGGGATATCGGCGGCGGTGGTATATGCAAATCAGAATGGGTGAGTATGCCGATTGCAGCTAGGCGCAGCGAGCCTGGTTGCTATCATTAGCGCTCAATGTGCTAATGATAGTAAATAGAGTCCATAGTTTATCCAGACTGTCCATCTAATCTACATATCTTTTGAGCTTCAAGACAAGGCAAAAGTACTTATAATAATAACATCACTTGTGAGCTATTTCCTCAAAAGACCTAAAGTGTGATCAGTGTCGCCTGAGCCAAAGGGTAGACAAAGTCCATTGTTTTGTTATGGAATATGACCCTTTTTGTTATCCTCTTCCTCTGTATTTTACAGCATGACCTCTAGTGGTGACAAGCAGGGCGTGGAAGGTGGTCCGGAGATGGTACTGACGCGTTATAGTGCTTGGTTCAGTCAAACACTTAGATTATTCAACCTAGGAGTAATAACAGGTTTGCCCACTCTGGAGTTCAAGAAATAATGGCGATACATGAACTCCAGAGATAATGTTGTTTGATGACAATGGTACCCAAGATTTTGACAGAGATATTTATACACTTATACTTTTATATTCTTTTTTGACAATTATCGGACTTCACTTGCATTCTTGTAACTGATAAAATGTAATAGATGATGTCACATAACTGTAGGATGACACGTTCAGATATATGGATGGGGAGCTACCAGTATATAGGAAGAGTGATGTAACAGAAAAAAGAACTTAAACAGTTTGACAGATGTCATTAAATGGTATTATGAAACAATAGTACTCTAGTCAGGTGTCAAAGGTAATCAAGTCAACAAAAACATTGAGGTTCACTAAAAAAGGTTGAATGACTACCAAGTGGATGGAATCCTACAGTGTAAAATGGAGTTTGGTGGAACTATAGTGTATTCTCTCAAGTGATATGGGGAAGTCAGTAGGATGGAATCCATTGGCCAATGCTATAAGGTGATTTTAAGGTTATGAGAATGGGTTATGAGAACTGTTAACAGCTACGGGTATGCTCCTTATTCTTATAACTGGTGTTCTAATGTCAATTGAAATTTATTACAATTGTGTTCCTGCTGTGTAAAAGTGTGGGAAACAACCAACTAGAGCCAATGAGGATGTCACTTATATTGTATTTAATGTCATGTTAGGATTCGCTGCTGTAACCTCTGAGGTGATGGCATATGATCCCACATGTGACTATATTGTTAGATAATTATGATTATAATATTTAAAAGGGTGGACTGTTGAAATTGATGCTGACAATGGAATCATATGGGCCCAATATTGGGTCATCTATCATGTGTTTTTAAATTGAGAGCTAACACACTTTAGGCCTCCCCTTAAAACCTCCATATCACGAAATGCGGCAAACGCCGCACTTACCTGGCTCCTGGGATCCGAAGGGCGCCTCTCTCTCGGCGCACGGCTGCAGCACTCCGTCGG
>WWET01004017.1:78619-90471 GCA_011038615.1 Limnodynastes dumerilii | reverse complement strand
CCTGCTTGGTCCAGTCCTGCTTGGTCCAGTCCTGCTTGGTCCAGTCCTGCTTGGTCCAGTCCTGCTTGGTCCAGTCCTGCTTGGTCCAGTCCTGCTTGGTCCAGTCCTGCTTGGTCCAGTCCTGCTTGGTCCAGTCCTGCTTGGTCCAGTCCTGCTTGGTCCAGTCCTGCTTGGTCCAGTCCTGCTTGGTCCAGTCCTGCTTGGTCCAGTCCTGCTTGGTCCAGTCCTGCTTGGTCCAGTCCTGCTTGGTCCAGTCCTGCTTGGTCCAGTCCTGCTTGGTCCAGTCCTGCTTGGTCCAGTCCTGCTTGGTCCAGTCCTGCTTGGTCCAGTCCTGCTTGGTCCAGTCCTGCTTGGTCCAGTCCTGCTTGGTCCAGTCCTGCTTGGTCCAGTCCTGCTTGGTCCAGTCCTGCTTGGTCCAGTCCTGCTTGGTCCAGTCCTGCTTGGTCCAGTCCTGCTTGGTCCAGTCCTGCTTGGTCCAGTCCTGCTTGGTCCAGTCCTGCTTGGTCCAGTCCTGCTTGGTCCAGTCCTGCTTGGTCCAGTCCTGCTTGGTCCAGTCCTGCTTGGTCCAGTCCTGCTTGGTCCAGTCCTGCTTGGTCCAGTCCTGCTTGGTCCAGTCCTGCTTGGTCCAGTCCTGCTTGGTCCAGTCCTGCTTGGTCCAGTCCTGCTTGGTCCAGTCCTGCTTGGTCCAGTCCTGCTTGGTCCAGTCCTGCTTGGTCCAGGGTCCAGTCCAGAGGTCCTGTCTAGTGGTCCAGTCCAGAGGTCCAGTCCAGAGGTCCTGTCTAGAGGTCCAGTCCAGAGGTCCAGATTCAGCACATCTGATCTACGGTCCAATCCTGAGGTTCAACCCTGAGGTCCGGTCCCAAGGTCCTGTCCGGAGCCAAGTCCTGTGTCCCAGCTGACGTCCTCGGCTGCAACCAGTTCTGCAACTCCGGTCCTGCTGCTATCTGCCCTATTGTCTGCCTCTACTACTTGCACCATCCTTCAGTTCACCTATTTCCATTGGACTCTATTTGGACTTCCACAGCTACTGTTGGACTTTTCACCTGTACTTTACGAACTCTCTGGTAAATCCTCACATGACCATCTCATTCGGGACTTATTTCCACCTGATACCTATGTATGCAACCCTCAGTCATTAAACCTGCTCAGTTTCATTTTTATCCTACCCTGTTGTCGTCATCCCTGAAACCCGGAACCGATCCCAAAAATTCACAGAACGTGACACTCCAAAATAGCTTCTGTGGACAAACACCCTGACATGCTTCTATACAAAGTTATACAGATGCATGAAGGGGTAATCTACACAGAAACAAGAAAAGGAGCCCCAGCATTCTTGACATTAACTAGTAACTAACTATGCCATTCTATCTTTAAAAAAAAAAAAAAAAAATAAACTTTGTCAGTTTATTATATTTAAGCTGATACATTTTTTTCAGTGTATTAAATATTGGAAACACTTTAGTCAGTTATCAGGACATATGTATAAGACTAAAAATTTATTTTTACTACAAACATATTTTTAGAGACACAAGAAGAAACTGTTAGGTTTAGTGAGTGCTAACTGCTTCATTAAAATATAAAAGATTTATCTGTTATTTTATCTAAATTTCTAATGATTTTTTTGTTATGAAGAGCTAGAGATTAAAACAACAAACAATAAAACACTTATAATCTTCCCAGCTTAGAGATATGACACAGAGTTAAGGGGGAAGTTTGCAAAGTTATTTTGAATTTTATTTAGAATTATTTAGAAGAGAGCAGCAGTAGATAGATTACTTGGCTAGTCACACTATATCTATAATAGCATGTGCAACGGTATTACCACGATACTCAGTGTCCATACAGTCCAATGTGCAAATAGGAATATCAAATGTTGAAGGCTCCGATATATGAAAGACAGAAAACAGGTATGAAAACTAATGGCAGGGTAGCCAGTAGCATGAGGACATCGGCAAAAAAGTTGAATCACCTTTGATCAGGGAAACTGGCTTACCCCGCAAGTGTCCAGATAGATGACTTCACACTGGTACACCGTAGCAATCTCATTGGACTGTATGGACACTGAGTATCGTGGTAATACCATTGCACATGCTATTATAGATATAGTGTGACTAGCCAAGTGATCAATCTACTGCTGCTCTCTTTATTAGGCCCTGCAGGAATTCCTACTAAGGTGTACTTATATGATTCAGAATTTTTGTATGTACTTATAGTTACTGATTTACAGTTTTTATTACTGTTGTTTTTATAATAAAATCTCAATACACTTTAAGCGCTATTTGAATATCTTTTTCCTTTAATGAAGCTAGCGCCAAACATTGTAGTGGCAAGCCTCTATGCTTGATGAACTACCTGCCAAACAGAAATGAGTACAGGGTTGTGCCATGTGTGAGGCAAGGTTGCGGAATTGTGCCCAATCAAAATGCGACATGGGTCAGTGAGGTCATTCTTAATACCATGAAGATGTTGTGCTCGGAATTGCACAGTAAACTCTGGGCATCGTAAATCTAAGTGTCATAACAAAAAAACTACCAGTGAGGATGATGTGCCCTGTCGGTTAATGGCATGTACTACACCCAGATTATCGCACATGAAAATGACTACACATGAATCACCCTGTCCTAAAAGCAGTGTATCCATAATATCACTGATACAATGATAGGGGAGAGTTCCAAAAGGACGAGGTTGCACATTAAGCCTGGCAAAAGCCAATGCGATGGCACACCAATCCCTGTCAAAACACACTCCGCAACTATACCCCCAGCGACATCAGTGAGAAGGCTTAGTTCTCAATAAAAAAATCAGGAAAAAAAAATAAATGTTAGCCACTAAAAGCGGTGTGCCCATAATATCACCGATACGAAAATAGGGAAGAGTTCCAAAAGGACAAAGTTGCACATTAAGCCTGGCAAAAGCCAATGTGCTGGCCATGCATCAGCACACCAATCCCTGTCAAAATATACTCCGCAAACTATATCCCTGGCAAAATCAATAAGAAGGCGTAGTTGATGGCCATACACCTACCCTGTTGAAACTGCTAAGAAATGTTAGCCACACGCACAAGTCATCCGTCATGGCAGAAGAGAACGCTATGAAGGCCTGGGGGTTAGATAGACCTGCTGTCGCTCTCTCCATTCTGTGGCAGAAAACCCTCCCCATGGGAATGACTCTGCAGGCAAGATGAAGCTCACCTAGAAGGGATTGCATGTTTTGTAGGGGAACCCTTGTAGCTGTGACAATGTGTGCCGCTGCTGCATTTTATCGCCAGGGTGCCAGAATCAGCCGGCCACGCTATCAATTTCAATTTTCTGTCTGAGCAGACTGAAAAAGCAGAATTCAGATTCCAAGGCTACTTTCTGAATACCGCTCCCCAAATGGAAAGGCAGAAACCTTCTGTGAAGCCCCATAATCTATTTATTGATTCTCAATATGAATAGGTAACTTGGTCTTGCTTGGGGCCAGATTGTGTGGAAAGGCGAGATGTGATCGAGGTTGGTGGCTTACTATGTTCCTTGACCATGTGGTTGCCTCTGCATGACAGGCAACATGTCTGTAATTGTATCTGCTACAGGAATCTGGGTGCTTGTATCATAGAACAGGGAATGTCCATCCCATAGAGCGGTCAGTAAATTCAATTGCAATATTTGGAAGTAAATGGAAGATTCTTGGTAGAAAGACAAATATTATACAAATAATTGAACATGCGGTGCATCAAATACGTGTTAGGCAGAGTAAACAGAAGAGGTTACCCAAAATCCAGTGGGCCGATGATTCAGTCTCTCCGTCTGATAATAATCCTCGTCTTGTTAGACACTCCACAGTGGCGGGTGACCAGCCCTACTCACACAAGGGTTTTGATTAGTTCCAGCATGAATAATTGAAGAAAAAAAAGGGGGCTGTAGGTAGCAATGCCCGTATAGAGCCACATCAAGGGGGAGATAAAACGGTATCGTCCTCTGTTTTCCACTCTCTCGGACGACCGTCACGGTACGTTCACAGGAGTCCACGGATGTACCGCTTCGACAGACCTCAAAGGAGATTAAGCACACAGAGTCCAGTACGGCAATGCGTTTCATGTTAACAAATACTTTGTCAAGCTGAAACAGTCCTGTCTCCAACCCCTCCTATAAAGGAGCGTCTCTCATTCATTAGTGTCCCACTTGTGCAACTTCTAACGGACTTGTATATAATTAACATATAACAGATTGAAATAATAACAGGAGAAGGGCACTCCCTGGCACCCCTGTGTCTGAATCGGGTGTGGGTTGCCGCTGAGAATGGCCCTATTTCGAAAGGGCCGTTCTCTCCCAACGAGTTACAAACTGGCTGAGCATTCGAATCCCAGACCGCTGAAGATGGAGCTCCAAATGGTAAGTCTAAATTTTACCCCAACCCTTTTCCTAATCTTACCCTAACCCTCCCCTTTCATTACCTTAACCCTAATCCTCCCCTTCCCCACAGCCTAACCCTAAGACTTCCCTCCCTTTAGCCTAACCCTAAGACTCCCTCCCCACAGCCTGACCCTAAGCCTCCCATCCCCGTAGCCTAAACCTAGACTCCCCTACCCGCAGGCTGACCCTAACCATAACCCTTCCCTTCCATGACTCTATCCCTAACCCTCCCCTTTCATGACCCTAACCCTACCTTCCCCAGAGCCTAACCCTAAAAGTCCCCGGAGAGGCTACTCACCTTTCCAGTGGGGTCTGCAGCTGTCAGCAGGTGCAACTGACGGTTTCCGAAAAAGGAATGGGTAAGTATGCCGATGGGCATACTATCCCAGTAAAAATAAAACATTTTATAAAATGGCTGGGTTTCGAAAGAGAGACAGCTGAAAAAAAGAGCTTTCGGGTGCCTCTACTTCTAAAACAGCCATTTCTGGCCACAGACTGACAACGGTCTGAAACCTCTGGCTTTTGATTGGTTTGCTGGTTGGTCCGCTGAGTAACCTCCAACCCAGCTCCACATCTTTACAGCCACAGCAGACTTGGTTGCGGGCCAATGTCCCCAGCAACAATGAGTTTCCCCCCGGCGATGGGAGCTTCCGGAAAAACTAAGGTTGGTCTTGATTAGCATTGATGTTAACCAGCATACATGGTAGATGAGCCCTCAAGGATGGGGAAGTGACCTTCTGTATCCATAGTGGATGTCAGACACTTCAAATTTGATATGTTTAGATATTAATACGGTGACACCTTCCTTTTTCTGCCTGGTGTCGCAAGCATGGATAGTGTTGAGGTAATGCAGTTTTGTATATAAGGTTTTCAAAAAGTTTCCTGAATGAAGGCTATGTCCACTTGGTTTCTAGGCATTTTATAATGCAACAAAATAATTTCCAGAAATTACATTTTGCTTCATTTTCCTTCCCTGTTATTCAGATACGAATTAGATACCAGGAAAGACACCTGCCTTTTGTCCCCATATATCCCTGAATTTCAGATCTTGTTTTAGAATCCATGTTACTCATCTCTACTTCAAAGTGCTGAATTTATCATTATTTTAAAACTAACCTGTCAGTGCCTGTTATTTACAAGATGTCCCCTTTGAACTGCTTGTAGTTATAGTAATAACAGGTACACACAGTTCACAAGGGTGGATTTTTATCAGGCATATACAGAAAGTATGTGGAAGCAACTGAGGTCAATTTAAGGGGTGTAGTACTAATTTCCGACGCTAAAAATCCTGACGTTAAAAATACCTCCACGAGGGTACCGACAGTGAAAATTCCGACACCACAAAAATCCCGACACCACAAAAATACCGGCGGAAAAAATCCCGACACCCCAAAAATACCGGCGGTAAAAATCCCGACACCCCAAAAATACCGGCGGTAAAAATCCCGACACCCCAAAAATACCGGCGGTAAAAATCCCGACACCCCAAAAATACCGGCGGTAAAAATCCCGACACCCCAAAAATACCGGCGGTAAAAATCCCGACACCCCAAAAATACCGGCGGTAAAAATCCCGACACCCCAAAAATACCGGCGGTAAAAATCCCGACACCCCAAAAATACCGGCGGTAAAAATCCCGACACCCCAAAAATACCGGCGGTAAAAATCCCGACACCCCAAAAATACCGGCGGTAAAAATCCCGACACCCCAAAAATACCGGCGGTAAAAATCCCGACACCCCAAAAATACCGGCGGTAAAAATCCCGACACCCCAAAAATACCGGCGGTAAAAATCCCGACACCCCAAAAATACCGGCGGTAAAAATCCCGACACCCCAAAAATACCGGCGGTAAAAATCCCGACACCCCAAAAATACCGGCGGTAAAAATCCCGACACCCCAAAAATACCGGCGGTAAAAATCCCGACACCCCAAAAATACCGGCGGTAAAAATCCCGACACCCCAAAAATACCGGCGGTAAAAATCCCGACACCCCAAAAATACCGGCGGTAAAAATCCCGACACCCCAAAAATACCGGCGGTAAAAATCCCGACACCCCAAAAATACCGGCGGTAAAAATCCCGACACCCCAAAAATACCGGCGGTAAAAATCCCGACACCCCAAAAATACCGGCGGTAAAAATCCCGACACCCCAAAAATACCGGCGGTAAAAATCCCGACACCCCAAAAATACCGGCGGTAAAAATCCCGACACCCCAAAAATACCGGCGGTAAAAATCCCGACACCCCAAAAATACCGGCGGTAAAAATCCCGACACCCCAAAAATACCGGCGGTAAAAATCCCGACACCCCAAAAATACCGGCGGTAAAAATCCCGACACCCCAAAAATACCGGCGGTAAAAATCCCGACACCCCAAAAATACCGGCGGTAAAAATCCCGACACCCCAAAAATACCGGCGGTAAAAATCCCGACACCCCAAAAATACCGGCGGTAAAAATCCCGACACCCCAAAAATACCGGCGGTAAAAATCCCGACACCCCAAAAATACCGGCGGTAAAAATCCCGACACCCCAAAAATACCGGCGGTAAAAATCCCGACACCCCAAAAATACCGGCGGTAAAAATCCCGACACCCCAAAAATACCGGCGGTAAAAATCCCGACACCCCAAAAATACCGGCGGTAAAAATCCCGACACCCCAAAAATACCGGCGGTAAAAATCCCGACACCCCAAAAATACCGGCGGTAAAAATCCCGACACCCCAAAAATACCGGCGGTAAAAATCCCGACACCCCAAAAATACCGGCGGTAAAAATCCCGACACCCCAAAAATACCGGCGGTAAAAATCCCGACACCCCAAAAATACCGGCGGTAAAAATCCCGACACCCCAAAAATACCGGCGGTAAAAATCCCGACACCCCAAAAATACCGGCGGTAAAAATCCCGACACCCCAAAAATACCGGCGGTAAAAATCCCGACACCCCAAAAATACCGGCGGTAAAAATCCCGACACCCCAAAAATACCGGCGGTAAAAATCCCGACACCCCAAAAATACCGGCGGTAAAAATCCCGACACCCCAAAAATACCGGCGGTAAAAATCCCGACACCCCAAAAATACCGGCGGTAAAAATCCCGACACCCCAAAAATACCGGCGGTAAAAATCCCGACACCCCAAAAATACCGGCGGTAAAAATCCCGACACCCCAAAAATACCGGCGGTAAAAATCCCGACACCCCAAAAATACCGGCGGTAAAAATCCCGACACCCCAAAAATACCGGCGGTAAAAATCCCGACACCCCAAAAATACCGGCGGTAAAAATCCCGACACCCCAAAAATACCGGCGGTAAAAATCCCGACACCCCAAAAATACCGGCGGTAAAAATCCCGACACCCCAAAAATACCGGCGGTAAAAATCCCGACACCCCAAAAATACCGGCGGTAAAAATCCCGACACCCCAAAAATACCGGCGGTAAAAATCCCGACACCCCAAAAATACCGGCGGTAAAAATCCCGACACCCCAAAAATACCGGCGGTAAAAATCCCGACACCCCAAAAATACCGGCGGTAAAAATCCCGACACCCCAAAAATACCGGCGGTAAAAATCCCGACACCCCAAAAATACCGGCGGTAAAAATCCCGACACCCCAAAAATACCGGCGGTAAAAATCCCGACACCCCAAAAATACCGGCGGTAAAAATCCCGACACCCCAAAAATACCGGCGGTAAAAATCCCGACACCCCAAAAATACCGGCGGTAAAAATCCCGACACCCCAAAAATACCGGCGGTAAAAATCCCGACACCCCAAAAATACCGGCGGTAAAAATCCCGACACCCCAAAAATACCGGCGGTAAAAATCCCGACACCCCAAAAATACCGGCGGTAAAAATCCCGACAAATTTTTTTGGCCGGTATATTTTTGGTGTCGGGATTTTTATCGCCGGTATTGTTTTGGTGTCGGGATTTTCATCGCCGGTTTTTGTGTGGTGTCGGGATTTTCACCGCCGGTACCCTCGTGGAGGTATTTTTATCGTCGGTATTTTTACCGTCGGAAATATGATTACAACCCAATTTAAGATGTGAAATTGCCCTTTTGTAGAAGTTAAGGGGAGATGATTTGTAGTTTGTTCCTTGGAAATTTTTAATTTACGCATTTTAAAGTTGTTTCATTACAATACAGTAGTTTTGGGGGTTTTATTGTCATTTTCTTTGCACATTGTACATTGTTTTGCACTTTTGGTATACACTAAGTTATACCATACAGTGTTGCAGAAAGATAATAATAATAATACTGTATGGCTCCTGTCTTATGAAATTGTTTAAGATATACCAGGTGAGATTCTCAAGTGATCAATACCAATTATAAGTTGTAAATTTACCATCAAGGTAAATCATTGCTGTCAGATTTATATGTTTAAACTGATAAGGAGATTTATGATTAAAATAAACAATACCCATTTTATTCCTCTTGACCAACAATGTGTTTTCCTACTCTCGTTGGTGTATATTTCTTGCAATTTCACATGATGCCAAAGGATATTGCCAAAATGTGTAGTTGCAGTTTCAGTTCAGAATGTCAAGAGCTTTTGAAAAGTCACTGCAGTATCTATGACTTATCTTTCTAGGTATTTCGTCACTTAAAATATGACAGATGGTATACTTTAGGAAGAGAACTGACAGTTTCTTTTTATAATAAGACATGTATGAGACCTCAGTGTTCCTAGGAGGAGGTTCACAGTGCTTATAAGTTGCTCTCACTGCCTCAAGCTTTGTATTTTAATGATTTTATTATATTTTTATTGATTCTGAAGTGACATCATGAAGATCTGGTTCAGGTTTTAATAGTTAACACTAGAAGGAAAATGTGGGGGGGATCTGGCACTTCAAAATGATCACTTCTTATTAATTATAAGAGGTGCTTCTTAATAAATTATGTATATATAGTATAATTTATACAATAAATAAATCAAGGGATTAACGAGAACATCACCGCAGGTCTCAAAGTACAAAAAAAATCTGTTAAAATATAAAATTTTATTACACTATTCTAAAATTCACTGTTGCTCCTACAAAAGTTTAGAATTATTTTAAAATAAATAAATAAAAATCTCTCTCTCTTATTGAGGTCTTTTAAAATCAGGAATACTGATTTATTGAATAATAAACACAACACAGCAAAGGGATAAGCAAACGGATGGTTAAGTAAATGATAACATCCACCAGGTACACTGCTAGGTAACAATATACAAAGTCCAAAGGGTAGAGTTGTCGTTTGGTACAATGGAGCTTGCAGAACACACACAGCGTGGGGTAGAAGAATGCAAAGACCTCATTGAGCGGGGCAATAGTAAGACACAATGGAGCTTGCAGAGCACAGTGCAAAGTTATAGAATACAGGCTTGAACTTGGAAATGCAGCGCACAGACAACACACAAGGATGCACAAGGATGCTGGTAGCACCCAGAGTCCAGGAGTATACACAAGGAAACTGGTAGCGCTCAGAGTCCAGGCATATACACAAGGAAGCTGGTAGCATCCAGAGTCCAGGGATATACACAAGAAGGCTGATAGTCCAGGCAAATACACAAGGATGCTGGTAGCACCCAGAGTCCAGGAGTATGCACAAGGAAGCTGGTAGCACCCAGAGTCCATGAGTATACACAAGGAAGCTGGTAGCACCAGGAGTCCAGGCAAATACACAAGGATGCTGGTAGCACCCAGAGTCCAGGAGTATGCACAAGGAAGCTGGTAGCACCAAAAGACTAGAGGCTCATAGCAACTAATCAGATTTTAGATGGCATTTTCTAGTATGTAATAGGAAAGTGAGACCTAGAATCTGATTGGTTGCTATAGCCAACATCTCCCTTTTTCCTTTCGCACAGTTTAGTAAATCTAGCCTTAGGAGTATACGCAAGGAAGCTGGTAGCACCTAGAGTCTGGAAGTATGCACAAGGAGATTTGTAGCACACAGTCATGTAACAGCATGCCTCTAAAACCAAGGAATGGACGACAGACCAGGACTGAGTGTTGTAAAGGGCTTGTTTATATCCTGCGAATGCAGCTGTCAGGGATCAAGAGAACCGGGCCAGGTAAACTCATGCACCTGGCTCCAGAGTCATAACTAGAAATTTTAGCACCAGGTGCAAAAAGGAAAAATGAGGCACCCAACCTTGAATTATTAACCACTTTAACCTTAAAAATGAATTTACTGGCGCCCCACTTTGACATTGCGCCCTGTACGACCACCCCTATCGCACACTCCTAGTTACCGTCCTGCCTGACTCAAACCCAGCACAACAGAACTGTAGCACACGGGTGACCCCCCATGGTGGACTTTGGAACAACAGTCAGGTGCCAGAGTAAGTCTAGTGACCCCTCTGGCAAACCTCGGAAACAGGGATCAGAGATTGTTGTGACAAATATAATAGAAGGTAAAGCCTATTAAAGACATTTCTTATGTGCTGATTTATTATGTATAATAAATATATAATAAATATAATATAATTATTGTATTAAGAAGGGCGTTTCGAGGGCGGGAAGAGGAGGGATTTAGTAATAGTAAACAAAGGGCGTGCCTCTGCAATTGAACCCTATCCTGACCTAATGCAGTCAGTACACAAATTTACAGCAGAACATTTGCACTAGCCTCAGGGCATTTCTGAGTCCAGGATACTCAACAGCCTATTTCAGATCATTGTGTTAGCATTTAACCTTTCAAACACAATGAATAAGAATGTTGATTATCTATTGCATTCATTTAAAATAGAAAAAGGGAAAAGTAAAAAAAAAAATTGTATGTTAAAGATATATGTATATTCATGACATTTACGCATTATCACTGATACATTACAGTACCCTACACTTGTGTTCGGATTGTTGATAAAAGGGAACGTGTCTTGTATCTGCATTGTGCTTGACTGTACTGTGAATGTACATAACCTACACAACCTGACATACTAAATCTCATATAATACCACATGACTCCGCCCTTACAGAATCGGGTTCCACCTCCTTGCTATGGGGCACGAGTCTGTCACATTCCACCCCTCTCATTAGGATATATTTATTGGACATACAGGTGACAACAGATTATGTGTGTCTCTAGATTCAGTGTACACTCTTCTCACAGCTACCATTTATGTTAGAGATGAGCACCGAACCCCTTGTTTTGGTTTTGGTTCTAAATCTTCATCATGTTTTGGTTTTGGTTTTGTCAAAATAAAATAAAAATTTGATGTTTTGGTTTTGGATTTGTATTTTATTTGAAATTGCTATAAAATGCTAAAATCAAGTTATTTATATGTATTTTTGCTCCTAAAGCATTATTAATAGGCATAACATTCATTTCCAGTTATTCCTAGGCAAATTGGACCACCTCACAGCCAGGGGCGGCCCTAGGGTTTGCGGGGCCCTAGGCGAGGCCCCCCCCCCCATGACCCCCACCTCCCCTCCGCCCAAAAAAAATTAAGTTTTTT
>WWET01004017.1:57987-70403 GCA_011038615.1 Limnodynastes dumerilii | reverse complement strand
TTCTAAAAGACCACATATACGCAATCTACGTATCGAAACGATACGCAGATTACGTACAATAGCTACTGCGCATGCGCAGTAGCTATTGTACGTAATCTGCGTATCTTTTCGATATGTAGATTGCGTATATGTGGTCTTTTAGACCGCATATACACAATCTACGTATCGAAACGATACGCAGATTACGTACAATAGCTACTGCGCATGCACAGTAGCTACTGTTCAGTGAATTACGGCCGTCTATGGAAGACGGCCGTAGTTCTGGATACGGCCCATTGGACCAGATCAAGACTTACCAAATGAGGGCATTTTCAGCCCTTAAACACTGTCAAGATTTCCGGTATTGGCTCTCCACTCTTCTTAGAGCTTAATGCATAGCAGAAGAGGTTTCAATCAGGTCAGATGAATGGTGCAGGTAGAATTGAGCAACAGACACACCTACATAAATAACCACCTAGAATTTGTGCACAGCTCTAGCATGCAAAAGAGAGGATTCATTCCTTTCAACACTTATAAATAGAATAACAAAGTGCTAAAGAACATGACAAGGACAATGAATGTATCTGTGGCCCTGTGCCTGATTAACCATTAGACTGACTAGGCTGCAGTCTAGGGTGCATGGCTTTTTGGGGAGAGGGACTGTAGCTTGGGTGTTTGAAATAATTAAATTGTAGCCGAATAAAAGGGTTAATGTTTGAGACACATTTGAAATGAAAGGTGATTTCATTTTTGCCCATCACTTTGGGACTTCTAGAGTAACCGTAACTCTTAATCAGGGCCATTTTCATTTCTCTATGCATGAGCAAGTAGATATTAAAATACAGATTTACTAATCAATTTGATTTGACATAACTTCTTATTGCAGTCTGTACATCGGCTGGTCTCCTGGCTTCTTTGGTATTATTTGTCCTGGTGAGGTTTGTCCGCCCAGCACCAATATCACCTGGAGAAACAATCGAGGTTTCTTTCCGCAATATGGATAATCCTGAAAGTTTGGCAAAAATGATCGCAATGGAGACTAACAACCTTTACACTGAGGTGAGTGCCCCAGGAACACGACAGTGACCTTTCTTAAGCAGCACTGACTCCACCGGAGCGGACTCTACCGGAGGTGGCAATCTCTGCTAGCTTTCCAGGACAAATTGTACAGATGTTCTATTATCCATAACTTATTTTAGAAGCATGTTACATGGAAGTATTTATAAATTCCCAATATTCAATGGTTTTTAAATTAGAAAATTAGCTGTCATTTAATATTGTAAACAATTTTCAACACTATTTGAATACCTGCTAAGTCTTAAGCAGTGGGCTGTCTAATAACTGCAAATCTTCAGTCATTTCTATTGCTGTAGCTAGCAAGCTATGTTCCCGTCCCTTTATAATTTCTCAGCTTTTCCTTCAACATTCTTGCCAGTAAACTGTATATTCAAATTAATCTCGGCCCCAGTCCCCATGGTCCCTGGGGGTGTTAAACCAGCAAAGCACATTTCCTGTGACACTACGTATGTAGTGACACTTCAGGTGTCATTTCCCAGTATTTTATCACATATTTAGTTGTGATGCCAGAAATACAGAATCAAACTCAATATTCTTTTTTTTAAATAGTTTGAATAGTCCCAGGGGCACGATCTTTGTAACTAGCTGTCCAAGTTTGCAAATACAAGTTTCTCAGATCCATAATAACAATGGACCAGATCCAGACTTTGTAAACAGAGCGTTCTCCTATCACTAGGATCAGAAAATGCTAGTTTCTTCAACATGAGCACATGCCGCAATTGTAGTACAGATATAGATCCTCTGAATTCCATACTGGAAATGTTACCGAGGACTGGGCAGGGTGTGTGAGGGTGCATGCATGTAAATAGTGCGGTGAGGGTGTGCTAAGTGCCCTCCGTACTATGCAGATTTCCAAGATGTCATTTTACATAAGGATGCAGCAGAAGTATTAAAGTAGGGGTCTGAAGGAATGCCATGTGAGTAAGGGCCTGCACTTACCCGTACGAAAGTCTGGATTCAGCNNNNGTACGAACGTCTGGATTCAGCTAATATTCCGGCTGCTGCTGCTTGCGCTGTGACGAAAGAATGGATCCAGTCCAATATATAGAAATGACAACCTGGACAGTTGAGAAGTAACCGGTTAGACCAGATGGTGGCAGCCATTTTGATTTGCCTCATGATTAGACTACTTCTTATTGCATATGGGTCCAGTTCACAAAATTTTGTGCATAGGTGATCATTTTACTGTTCTGGAATTTAAAATCAGGTAGATTGTGCTATATTTTGTGTCACATATAGTTTTATGAACATTAATGCATTTGATCTCTATCTTAAGCAACAATATGTTTATCATTACAGCTCTGCAAAACTCCCAACCTCTGTGGGAACAGTATGGAACGCCACCTGAAAAAAGAGCTGAAACTGCCCACAATCACAGTTTCAGATGGATGTCTGAGCTTGGGTTTCAATAAGGTGCATACATTATCTTTTTATTGTTTTGTATAATTGCTGCATTGAAATAGAAAATATTATAGATCTAAGTTATGAGCTTGAAGCAACGTGTGTTATTTAAAGGGGAAAAGTTCCTGATAATACTTATGTGCACTGCAATTACATGCTCTAGACAACAATAGCTAGAATGTGACTGGTTGCTAATGGTAACATATAAACATTTGGATCCAAATTCACATCTTCTCATCTTACGTATGTTGATTTAAGAATTGAGCTACTACGCATGCGTAGTAGCTTGTTTACGCTATCTATGTACCATTTCTGTACGTAGATTGTATAAGTGGGTCTAAAAACCGCGCTTGCGCAATATGCGTACAGAAATGGTACATAGATAACGTAAATAAGCTACTACGCATGCATAGTAGCTCAATTCTTAAATCAATGTACGCAAGACGAACACTACATAACTGTGAATCCGGACCTTGATTTTTAGAAGCATAAAACATTCAAGTCATAGATTCCTAAATGTACTATAACTATAATACTAGGAGTAAAAAAACATGCTTTAGTCAGTGCATCTACATTTTTCTTATATACATTAGGATTTTCTTGAACATGGTTAGAAGTTTGTTTGAGATAGCGGAAAAATGCTAGAGCAATAATTCTTTTACACATGTATAATGCTTACATGTATCACCTTTGTCTTTTTCCAGGAAAAATGCCTGCAAAAAATCCAACATGACCTAATGCGATTTCAGACGTACTTGGTGTTCTTGAAAGAATCATTTAAAGGCAAGGAGCAAATTGTAGAATATATTCAACTGAAGACCCAAATACTGTCAGAAGTCGTGGAAAAGGTATGTTTCATTTTAAGATTGAAATAGAACGGTGAAGTAGATATGAATTAACCATATCATAATTTGGAAACTGCTGCTGATAAATGCATCAGCAATATTGACAGCACAATTTCAGTCAGCAAGGAAAAGCCCTACAAAATACAGATATCGTAACTGAGGCATATCATGAAAAGTCTGGGGCAGCATATTCTACAGTAGGGGGAGGTTCAGCTGAGTAATAACAATAAATACTGATAAGTTTAGTCCATTCTTTTTACATTAATTTAGATATAGTGATTAGTTGGTTTTTTTTTGTTTTTGTTTTTTTAACAACTACAGGGGATTTACAGACTGTGGTGCCATGTATCCTACACATAACTGGGTTATTAAACATGGCAAGTTAAGCTCTAGGGACCAGAGCAGATTCACACTTTAGAAACTTCGGCCACCATAGCGATGTCTACCAAACATGCATTCTACATTGTGTGGCTGATCCCGAGCTGCACTTACACCTACAGCAATGGTAGACATGAGCAAAACCAAATTGCAATGTGAAGGGAGGCAGAAAAACTGTGAAAACAGAATTAGAATTGAGGGGTAAAGTTTCCTAACTCTAATTTACAGATTACACATAGTATGCAGTATGGGAGTTCTCTGCGCAAAACAATTCAAGTTGCTTAGCGCCCCTTGCATTGTAAAATGGTTTAGCTGCACTGTACACTTGCACCTGTTTTGCCCTTATTCCCAAACTCTGGATCTGCTGCTTAATGTGGCCATGGCCCTAAATGAATACTAACCATATGAAAACATCACTGGACGGATCTGGATAGTATGGATCCAGCATTCTATATTGGGATCATTTTCTATGATGGGTAGCGGGAAGAGACTCAGCTACATGGGCAGAGAAGATACAAATATAGTTCATAGTGGCCCGATCCATTATTATTATAATTAAATAGTTTTTCCATGTAATGTCCTAAGAAACTTAAGTAATATTTTCCTTCAAATTGGGTTCCAGATGGAAACAAATCCAAAAAAAGAGAAAGAGGAGAGAAATGAGGACATCACAGTTGATTTAAAGACAAAAGACCCTTGGAACGAGAAAGTCACATGTTATATAATCCTGCAATCATTCAAAGACTACATGGAGAAGACAACTCGAGCTGTGCGTAACAGCCTAAAGCACCACAACTGAATGAATTCACTCATCCTCACTACTATGTAGTGAAGACTATTTGTTCTATTGTTTAGAACATACATCTTAACAGTGTTTACTGTGTAATTTGCTTTTATATTTAATTTAAATTAAGTCTAACTTTTGTAACATCTTAATTTATTTGAACACTGACTTAGTACAACTAATAATAATATTTATTTAATGTAATATTTGTTTTGCTCTAGGATTTATTTATTTGACATTACTTGGGGCATACTCTATTATACTACAAGTATAGTTGTCTGCTTATCATATATATGCCCTTCATACATGAGAGAATGTAGCCTCAAAACAAATTTCAACATCCTCACTTTTGCTGAACTGCAGAAAACCCCCAGAAACTATTATAGTGATTGGGGAAAGAGGATTTATTTATTTATTTCTAATTGCAGAATGAAAATAGGTTCTTATTACCAGAATAACCATAGTGTGACAGTAATGTATGACTCAACTAAATATTTTCAATGAAAATAAAAATGGTACATAGATTGTCATCTACATCTGTAATAGCTGTTGCCTAGCAATTTGATAAAATATTTATTTATTTTCTAAATAAAATATTTTAAGTTATTTTCAAATCAGAATTCCTCTGCCTCATCTTTTTTGTTTTTTTTACAACCTAATACCCCTTTTCACATCACCATCAAATACCTGGGATTTTCGTCAAAAACCCGGGTCTCAGCAAAATCCTGGGTATTTTGTGGAGATGTGAAAGGTGTTCTTCCGGTGGACCCGTGTCAGAAGACCCGGGTGAAAAGAAAGGTTATTCCCGGGTCCGACACGGGTAGGGGTGCAGTGTGAAAGGTGCTACCCGGGTTTTTTAACTAGGGTAGCACCTAATGTACCTCGATTGGTGGAAATTTTTTTACTATTGCCCTGGCAACAAGTGTTGCCAGAGCAACAGCAAACAAATTACGTACAGCAATGACGACAGGTCAGACCCGGGTCTGCCCTACAGTGTGAAACGGGGTCTGTGACCCTGGGATCCTCTGCTGCCCCGGCAATATCCCGGGTCTGTGAACCGCCAGAGCAACAGCAAACAAATTACGTACAGCAATGACGACAGGTCAGACCCGGGTCTGCCCTACAGTGTGAAACGGGGTCTGTGACCCTGGGATCCTCTGCTGCCCCGGCAATATCCCGGGTCTGTGAACCCGGGATGTTGCCGGGCGGCGATCTGAAAGTAATATAAGTAAGAGGTGATCGTTACATGTCCTAAAATCTGCTCCATTTGCAATCAGAAGCTGTGACCTTAGAAACATGATCCAGAACTAATAAACACCACTGACTTATGCACTCTACATAGGGCAGCCATCCAGTGCTGCATTCTGTGCATAAGAGGAGCCAGGCCTGATTAGACATGTAAATCAGAGCAGCAAGGGCTGAATTTAGCCCTTAATTCCGCGTGCTCATAGTTGCATGTGGAATATTGAAGGCAGGGTCCATGCCATCCGCAAGTAGGAGTGCAGAGGGAGTGCCCTGTTCTCCTGCTCTCGGTACTTTGGATCACAAATTCCGTACGTTAGCGTCCGCTATGGAGGCTACATATGGAATTTGCTATTTAGGGCCAGATTTACTAAGCTGCGGGGTTTGGAGAAGTGGTGATGTTGCTCAATGCAACCAATCAGATTCTAGCTCTCACTTTTTTATTACATACTAGAGAAAGTCAGCTAGAATCTGATTGGTTGCCATTTATCCAGACCTGCAGCTTAGTAAATCTGGCCGTTAATCTGGATCAGGCCCATTGATTCATAGTCTGATATCTAGATGGATCACATCAGAGCCCACTGTGCTGTGTAATATCTTTGGTGCTGGATAACACATGGATTGGATGATTATGGAATAAATGCCGTAATTCTCGTGTTTTAGTTCGTTATTCGTGTTACAGGCCATAAACACCTGTATACAGAGAATATTTCATGCCTAGATTGCATATCACAAAATGATGGTGTTTAAATGACTTTAAAAAAATGAAGCACTTGTGCCAAATGCCCGCATCTGCATTGTTATGGAGTTAATGACGTGTAACTGGGGCTGAATTATCTCCAGATGCTCACCAGAACTCTACCCTTCACTTGTGAGTCACAAAAAATATGCACCGTGCTCTTTAATCAACCGTATATAAAGAGATCCTGTAACTCAAATGTTGTCCGAGGATGTGTATATTTTCATGTTTATGCTACCTCTATAGAAAATACACATTAGGCAGACTACAGGATGAGTGATGGGGTAATAGAAGCTGCTACTGTAAGAAACATGCTCAAGACCTCTTCAAAGCACACTCATTATTGCAAATATGTGCTCCGTCTTATAAAAACCTACAAATAAATCTGAGGGTGTTCAGTTACCGGACATAGCCGCTAAAAAGATATAAGGGGACAGATTTACTTGCTGTGGGTTTGGAAAAGTAGAGATGTTGCCCACAGCAACCAATCAGATTCTAGCTGACATTCTCTAGTATGCAATAGTTAAATGTGATCTAGAATGTGATTGGTTGCTATGGGCAACATCCCTACGTTTTTAACTTTGTGGCCACCAGGAATTACATGGAGGTGACGAGTCTTTTCATCAGTTCTGCAGTGTCACATGACTGCTGGGCTCTCACACTGATTAGACATCACCAGAAATAATCCAGACCAGTCCTAGGACAGCTGCAGGATTTTTGCCACATGTTGTAGAGTATCAGCCCCTCCCGCTGACAGCTTTGGTCATTAATCAGCAGAGCCTGTAGACTCTACACACACACACACACACACACACACACACACACACACACACACACACACACACACACACACACACACACACACACACACACACCTCATGTCAGATAAGAGTTATTTTATTTTTACTACTACAAAATAATGACGGTGATTAGGTTACAAATAAAAATCATTGGTAAATAAAACATAACACAAATAGTAACAAATGCATGAGATATGAATAAGGCCTTTACAATTCTGCCAAGGCTTTTACATTAATATAAATACAGGAGAATATGTTCATCTGAGATTATAGAGCTATGCTGTTATTTTCTTTGGTTAACAGAAATATAAATCAACGTTGTATGCCAAAGAAGGGAGTCTAAGTCACAGGACCAGGTCTTTCCTCTATTCTCCAGGTGGCGTTCACATCTTACACTGTTTGCAACATTGATTTCTTCAGCCCCATAACAAACTATAAAACAAAACAAAAGAATGTTTTTTGTTAATATTTTTTTTTTATATATCCAATCACATGCACATTACACTAGCAAGGTAGCAAACTGATTAGTTACAACAGATTTACAATCTATTTTCTGGTTTCACTTGAGCAAAACATTTACTCATTGAAAATAGGCAAAAATTAGAAGCAGAAGAAAAATAACTTAAGGGACCGCTTAAGATCCAGTACCACCTGGAGCTCATTACTCCCTTGAAATTGCTCTCCCTTTGTCTTTTTGTTCCTCTAAAAGCTTTTAAGTTTAGTTTTTCTTTAATGATGCAGAGGGAGAAGACACAATCAGGAGTCGCAATAAGGGATATTGTGCTCCTCATTGGTCAGTCTGCTCACCACTTTCAATGCAGCCATCTTGATATTATGTCACTGCACAGGAAGCCTAATGGAATCATTGACATTAATTTGCTCATCTACTTCCTTTCAGTTAATTATAGAACTGACATAAGGGATTCCCTTCAATTGTTTATGTAGGGTTTTTTGGAAAAAGTAGTTTCCTATTTGTCAGCAAAAATCATGCAAAGTTTGTTAGTTCCCGCTTTCTGCAGAATTACCATGCGGATATTTTTACACACCTCTTCTAATGCTCTAATTTGTTTAGAAAAATTACAACTTCTGCATTAACGCACCGATGATGACAAATAACATTCCAAGTTCACCCCCAGCTTGGATCGCCATTTTTTCTGCAGCCATAGCTTGTATATACACTGAATGATACAATCATTGGGCAGGATCCAGTCTTAATTAAGTGCTTGAAATTAGTTACTCCTGGGCTAAACCATGTTGATTTTAGGGGTCAAGTTAATTGTAGTCTTTGCATGCAGGGATATATCTTTGAATTGCTTACTGCACACAGATACTGACCAGCTTTACTATCACACTGTTATTTAGACTTGGGATAGGAAACATCACCCCTCAACTCTAATACTATTTGCAACAGGTGAAATCTGACTCCCCTGCAATCAGCATGGTTTAGCCCAAGAATAAAAAATTTCAAGCACTTACTTAAGTCTGGATCCAGCCCATTATCTAGTAAGAGAGTGCCATTAAAGGACTATGAATATGGACATCCTATGAAATAGGGGTTTGATACACGAAGCCTAATAACAACAGCTTATTTTGGTGTCTCCCAACAAAAGAGCACTTGTAAACTTAGGGTTTAGGTTTTAGCACATTTGTTTTTTATTTATTTATTTTTTAAATGAAACCACCCATCTTAAATGCCATAGACTTCATCTAACTAATGCAAGGCTTAACAAATTGTGGGCGCCAGATCGCCATGCAACCAGAACAGATTAAAATGGAGGAGAAATCACACAAGTTATTCTGCGGCTTATTTAAACTCCCGTCCGCCCAGTGAAATGACTTCCAGCATGATGCCCAGGAGATGCACTGTTGCTCCTTCATGTCTCCAGCGTCATCCTCCATCTCAAGACAGTGCACGCTACAAGGACAGACGCTCCAACGTGACCCATTAGCTACAACATTGCCTGTTCCAGAGCTTCCAACAGTCACTCAGACAACTAAAACATTTACATGGAATTACCATAGTAACTGACAGTTTGAAGCTTAGGAATAGAGCATTTTATGCCTAATGGAATACCTCATGTTATAGAGCAGGGGTTCTCAACCTCGTCCTCAAGAATCACATACGGCCCATGTTTTGCAGGATTCCCTCCCCTCCCTTAAAATGTAACTGTCAGTTATGAGCAGACCTCCTGCAAGCAGATTGGAAAAATATGGACCATTAGTGGTACTTGAGGATGGGGTTGAGAGCCCCTGTTGTAGGCCATGCAAACAGATGAGGAGGAGGACAGAAGAGTGCCTGTGTATATGTATATAACCTGAAAAAAAAGAAGCCTGCATAGCATCTTGTAAATTGTGACAGCTAACAATTAAAAGGGATAAAGTATTCTAAATGCATTGCACTATATGACATTTGGAATTTATTTTTAACACAGGAAGTGTAGTTTTAAACCAATGTCATATGGCATTGAGAAGACCACTGTAAAAGAGATATAATGGGAAACCTTCCACAGGAAGCTATAGAAACTAAGAATAGTGCAAATAAAAAAATGTTTGGTCCATTAGGAGATTCAGGAGAGTCAAAAAGTTGTATGCTACTGAAGACCATGGCCCGGATTCACAACCCCGGTCTTCAAGACCACATATACACAATCTACGTAACGAAACAATACGTAGATTACGCAAAATAGTTACCACGCATGTGTAGTAGCTACTATCGGGAAATTAAGGGCGTATGTGCAATACCTCCGGGGTTGTGAATCTGGCCCATGTTTGTAACAATGAGTGTTTCCAAAAGAGATTTCAAATAGTCTAACAACTGCGATACATGTTTATTGTGGTAACATTTAATATTATAAAAAGTTATAAAGTTTAAACACACACATATGTAGGAAGTACATGTCAACATTACCTTAGTATGCTAGGCTCTGGCATGCCTGGGTCAGCTCCCCTTTTAAATCCTAAAATAAAAGAAAGTGTGATTCCAAATACAAAGCATAAAGACACATTATGTTAGTAAATTAGGATTCATAGGTAAACAAAACATGGTCAGTTTAAAATAAACACAGAACCCAAATGGTTTCCACACAAAAAAAACCTGAGGTTAGCAAGCCTACTTCAAGAAATTGTTATGATAACATAATCTAAAGGCAACTACATCAAAAAGACACTCCGGAAACCTAGGAAATTATCACCTCCTCATAAATGACCCTGTAGGAAAAAGCACAAAGGACATTTGCTTTACAGTAGTGGTACACAGCACAGGAACACCATGCGATGCATTTCAAATATATTTTACATTGTACTTATTTTCATGGGGTTCAGGTGTGACAGTGTGTAGCTAGTCTTAAGGCTTCATAGTGGTCCACATGCTCTACATGTGTGATATGTGCTGGTCACACCGTCCTAAACCCTGGTGAAAGCAGTGGTGCGAGTCCCCGCACCGATGGTTGCCATAGCGAAGTGAAGAAGAGACAGACAAAAGTTGCTTTTCGGCTGTCTCTGTTTCGGATGAGAGCCATTTTGGTTTTTTTTGTTTTGTTTTTACGAATGGGGGAGTATGCGATCAGCAAATTCCTAGAGCTCTATTCTGTCATTCACAAAGGTTTTTGTTACTATGACCACTTGTGATTAAATGGCTAAAAGGACTAAGGCAGTGATGGCGAACCTATGACACACCAAGACATTTTGACTGACACGCAGTCAAAATGTCTTGGCGTATCACCTCTGACATGAGGTGGTCAGCAGCGGTGGCGATCAGCGGGGTTGGGGGGAGGCGGTATCAGCTGCAGGGGATATGGCGGATACCGCCTCTCCTCCCTGCAGCACCTGATTGGATCAGAATGATCAAATCATATGCTGCAGCCTGGGACACAGTGAGTGCAGCGTCAGAGCGGGAAGAAGAGAGCGCCCCGCGGAGGAGAGCAGAAAGCAGAGGTAAGTTTATTTTAAGTTTAAATTATTCAAAAAGGCTGGGCACTAATAAAGGGGACAAAAAGTGCCAAAGGCACTTAAAAATGTAACTTTCTTTACTAGGGCTACAAATATCACAAAATTATGGATATTTCTATAAGTGACACGCCACCCGAGGTAAGCAAGATTTTATTCCGAATTTTGACACACCGAGCGCAAAAGGTTAGCCATCACTGGACTAAGGAGTACTTCCTTTAATCTCACATCAACAGAAATTGTTTGTGCAGTCTCATCAAAGCATGTGGTCCGTATTTCTATATTCCACTAATATTAATAGTTTATACACTTAACACATTCAATAAGTTAGCAGGAAAGCAATGAAAGCAGGCAATGACTGGCATGCGCAAATGGCCAATATCAGTGTGTAGTGGCAGACCAGGCAATGCAAGTCCTAGACTGTTTTTGATGATGCAGAAGATAAATAGCGCCAACAAAACAAAGAATGTAATGTAGGCTGGGGATGGGCATCATTATGAGCCATAAAAAGCCTATAATGAGGGATAATTTTCTCACTTTATTATGGGTCCAATAGTCAATATGCCATAACAAAGCCCCTTAAGCTCTGCAATTATCCTCATAATAAAGATTATACATATATATCTATCTCTATCAATATCAGGTATAGGAACCTGCAGAACTCCAGGTGTTGCAAAACGGCAAGTTCCATCATGCTTTTCAAGGTATGATCATCTATGCCTATACTGTTGGAACACACTGGTGCCAGAAGTTGCCATACTTATACTTATTATATACACAAAATGGAGGTTGCTCAAGTCAATTTATAAGTTAATACAGAGCAGGTGCTGCAAGGAATGGGGAATTTACACAAATACAAAAAAATACACCCCAGCACTCTAGCAATTAACCAGCAACAAACCATAGCATTCTATCTTTAAAATAAAAGTCAGAGAATTAGTTACATACATCTGCAGATATATGATAAGCCACCAGCCACTTACAAGGCTTCTCTGTAAGTGCCTGAGTCCCAACTTTGGGTCATATATCATGTATTTCTAAATTGAGAGCTCACCCCCGGCAGAGGGCCCCAAGTCTCCAAAAAAGCCAACTCTGAGACAGCGCCCCCTGTCAGTTTCTATCCCAGACAAGCTTTAAAACAAACAAAAACAATATGGAGGTTGTTCAAATCAATTTATAAGGTAATATATAGCAGGTGCTGCAATGTATGGCCCAGTATAATATAT
>WWET01004017.1:45922-57916 GCA_011038615.1 Limnodynastes dumerilii | reverse complement strand
ACTACTGACACACACACACACACACACACACACATACATACATATACGTATAAACACACTACAGATTAAACCCTGTAGTATTGCATCTTGCACTTAAAACAGAATTGTATAAGCAGCATTCTCTTAAATATAGTCCGTTTAAACATTCTGAAATAAAACTAGATTGAGAACGTCGGATATGAAGATAGAAGAAATGATTGCAGCAGTTGGCTGTTGTCACTTCCTCCATGGCGTGTTGCACTGTCCAGATATGTAAAACTTAATGACGTGTGTGAGATGTGCCAACAGGGAACCACAAGAGTGGAAACCTCGCCAGTGCTGGATGTGGTGTTTCTCCAGTCATGATGTATCATTATTAACCCCTGCACTATATTACATATTCACTACATGGTTTATTCTGGTTTCAGGACAAGTTACACAAGTCCTTAGAAGGCAAGTGTTCATAAAAATCCAAGATTGCAAACGTTTGCCCAACTGTCCAAACACAGTATTATTACAAGCTTTGGATCAAATATAGAGGCGTTAATGAAAATTAAGAACAAGTAAACAGATGTGAAAATGAAAATATTTCTCTAATGGTAATACTAAAGACATGAGTGTATTCCTGTAGCATCCAGTGACCGCATTAATGTTTTCTTTGTTGTTTTTCTGAGGGGGATCAGCTGAGTGGCGGCTTGTGCACTGTACCCTGTGAATACAGAAACCGCTGCTCAGTTGATCCTCCCTGGTGTCAACTTGTAATACTCAACCAATTAGCTGTCAGGGACAAAAGGACTTGAGCTATAAGTGAGCACCACAGCCAGTATGTATGTTGATTGGATGCTTAAAACCATTTGTTGTTTTCTGTGTATGTATAGATAACACTGGTTGCTAGGTGAATGATGAATACAATTCCTCATATAAGCGATTAAGGTTGATTAACAATCTACGACTAAAACTATCAAGAAAAAAAATGATCTATCCCAGCAGGTGGTGGCCTGATAAATGAGACGATTTTACCACCAATTATCGATGCCATACACCTCTATTACTGGGACTGATGATCCTAGCAGAAAAGGGAGCCCCTAGCAAAAGAGGGAGCCGATCAGTGAGCGGATTGGCTCAGCTTAAAATATCAGACCCTAGGGAAAGTACATGACTCATTTGGGATTTGACATAGATGTTACTGCATGCACCAATATCTAGCAGTGTAACTAACAATCTCTAGGGGCCAGATTTGCTAAACTGCAGGATTGAAAATAATGATGTTGCCCATGACAACCAATCAGATTCTAACTCTCACTTTTCTATTATATAATAGAGAATGCCAGCTAGAATTTGGTTGCTATAGGCAACATCTCCACTTTTCCAAACCTGCAGCTTAGTAAATGTGGCTCTAGAATGCTTGGGGAAGGGGGATGGGGGAGTGTTGAGGATGTGAAGTGCAGACTGTAAGAATATTGTTGATGAGCAAGAGGGACAGTTTTCTGTTGGGAAAACATACTTAACCTCTGGTGGATATTGCGATTAGCTTAATATCTATAGGTAAGCATGTGGAGCAGAGCAGGGTGTGCAACCTGGACAATGTTGTCTATCGTACCGCTGACAGCTGATTGGCTGAACGTTACAGCTGTCATGGGGCAGCAGCTGAATGGCTGAACAGTAACTAAACATCAATGCTGCAAGAACATATAAGAAAGGCATATTTCCTTTATGTGTAGTGTAGATTGCTACTCTGGGAAAAAGACTGAACCTCCCAAAAATAAAAAATAAAGGATGTACAATGAAGAGGAGACATTAAATTTCAAAACAGGACATTTACATCCAATGAAAGTGTAACATTTATCTTACATTCAAATAATTAGTACTGAAATTAAACAATAAATCTGTAATACTAACATGAAACTTAATTTAAATTTTGTCACAGAATTGTATAATAAGCATTACCTAAAAATTATTCAATAACAAAACTACTCTTAAGTGACAAAAAAAATCATGGTACAGACTAGATTGTGAGTATAGGCCGAGATACAAGTAATTGCTGCAGTAAGATCTAGTCACTTCCTCTGAATTTAAAAAAATAAATAAAAAATAGAATAAATCTATAAATAACGGGCAGAATTTGAGAAGTAATGGCTGTTTTCATTATTTCTCTTTCAGATTAAAATAAGGAGAGCAAATCCAAAGACAATAAAAGCTAAACATGATATAGGGCCGGATATGCGGTCTTTCAGACCGCATATACGCAATCTACGTATCGAAACGATACGCAGATTACGTACAATAGCTACTACGCATGCGCAGTAGCTATTGTTCAGTGAGTTCTGGATCCGGCCCATAATGCTTGTATAGGATATTCCCTTTGTTTAATTGAAGAAATGCTTCCTATGTACTGCACATTTTGGTGCTGATACAGAGTTATGGGTCAAAAGTGGTTCTATTACAAAACCCCAGAAAACAGTGTATTTTCGGTCATATGGCAGAATTCATCATGATTGTGTACCTACACTGACCTCATGCCAGGACATTTCAGCATAAATGCTTGGGTCACAATCTGCATATAAACATACACACACATCTGTATTCTGTTGTCAGACTAACTCTTTCCTCATATCCCTTCTGAAGGGGATGCAGTTGCAGGTCCGGAAGGCCCTATTTTGAAAATGATACAGCCACGAGCTGAATGGCGGCTCTATCATTGTTCAAAACTATATAGGTAGAGAAAATAGCTATTGGGAACAAGAACCTATTTCCATGTTCCCATCAGCTACAGGCTACGGTGGGTATAAGCGTAGGGTTATAATGTGTCAGCTGGGGCGGGTATAAACTTAGGGATAGGGCTGTAGATGGGGAATGTCAGGGTTAGGCAGAGGGGAAACAGAGAGTCAGGGTCAGGCTCAGGAAAGGGTTAGCGGTAGCGTTAGCTTCGCAACTCCAGGAGTCACAGCACCGCCGATTTCTACAACGGAGACTACCAGCAGTTGCCGTCAGTCTACATTAAGCTGGTGCACGATGGTCTTTCAGAAAAAAAGACCATTGTACTGGCAAACCACATCCATTCTGAAGCTAGTCAAAGGCGCATATGTATGAGCAATCCCATGACATAATGGCATACATATAACGCAATGTATATCATACACACCGCTGGGTAATTACCGCTGGTAAAGTCAAGACTAAAACTACCCCCATGCTAAAACTAGAAAACTGTACTGCAATTGTTAGCACAATGCTTAGTCACAGGAAGGCAGAGGGCGAGGAAGCATATTGTAAGATGGTTACAGTACACTCAGTACAATCTGATATAAGGGTTTCCAAAACGGGCTTGAACAGCCGCTATGCCCTTCAACACAAGACAGGGGGCATAGAAGCCTCCCACTATCACACAAAGAAGTAAAAGAAAACCCCACAGAAGAAGTGTAAACCCCCCAAAATACATTAGCTTATAAAGAAAATGGGAAGTTGTTACATCAGAAAAATGTATGTTGTAACACTTAAAACTAATTAAAATAAGGGAAGCAGTTGAGGTTTGACTCAATGCAGCTACAGCATTTAACCCCTGAGTGGTTGTGACTGTAGGTTATGACAGCTAGGTTTACACACTCTAGATACACACGCCCCAATTATAATATAGGATGCTCATCCCAATAATTGTACAGTGTGGGCGCTGGACCAACTTCTTGGAACACCAGAACATTCAAGAAATCCTGTCAAACAATAATAGTAACGGTCACTTTCCACAGCTCATCTGGTCTGACGCCGTGCTAGAAGGACAGCATATGGATGGTTATATAGGAATAAAACTTAGAAATCTATGGAATTAGCATTATATGGAATCAGCCTTATAGAAGAATAACATTTTGCATTACACGGAATAATTGCTATAGACTCGGAATAAATCCTTGCATTATATGGAATTAGTGTTATAGAGGAATAAAACCTAGCATTATATAGAAATCGCTTTTTAGAGGAATAAAACCTAGCATTATACAGAACTAGCGTTATAGTGTAATAAAACCTAGCATTATGTGGAATTAACGTTAGATGAATAAAGTTTATGAAGAAATCGGGGCTACACATACAGTATAAAGATAGATTTAAAGTTGCTCAATCAATTTATAGGTAAATGTTAAACAGGTGCGTGAAAGGCAGGGGGTTAATCTGCTTGCCACAGAAACAAAAGGAAAGAAAAGCCCGAGCACACTGCCATAAACCAGTAACAAACTCTGCTGTTCTATCTGTAAAATAAAACACAGAAATGTTCGTTACGCATATTTGATCAAATATGGGATAAGCCACCAGCCACCGTCAAGGCCTTTCTGTATATGGTGGTCCTAACTCTAAAATTAAGAGTCCCTGGGTCCCATTTCTGTATATGGTGGTCCTAACTCTAAAATTAAGAGTCCCAGTGTTGGGTCCCATATATATGTTTATAAATTGAGAGCCAACTTACCTAGGAGACACCCCTTAAAGTCTCCAAATATCCAAAGATCAAATATGTGTAACGAACATTTCTGTGTTTTATTTTACAGATAGAAAAGTAGAGTTTGTTACTGGTTTATGGCAGTGTGCTCGGGCTTTTCTTTTCTTTCTATGATAGAATTCAACAAGCAGTCCTAGAGGGGGGTTTTTTTTTAGTGACTGACAAATCCCATTCTATCCTCATTACCCTCCAATTATTTCCATTCTGCGCCTACATCCCACCCTCTACCCTCGTCATGGTCCTTTTTTCATCACCTCCTTAGCGCTTTTATACACTTTGATTCAGACCCTTGTTTCCTTCTTCTTGTATATTTGCATATATGAGACCTTATCCTGCCATTCAGGTCTCAACAAATTGTATTCAAAATACTATATGGCATCTGGTATCACTTGTCATTAAAATACAAATACTTCTTGATCCTGCAACTCCTTACAATACTGCACAGTTACCACACCACTCAGTGGCTCACATACCACTTTGAGAATCCCTAGCTTAGACAAACCACTTCAAGATCCTGAATAGATTCGAATCCACCACATAGTTTCTGTATCGCTATTGAGATAGTACCACAGACCAAATAAACTAGCACTAAAACACCCTCTCAGAATGTTTCCCATGACAATATTGGTAGTACAGATCTTAAACACCACCCTCCACAACTAATTAATGGACTATGAGGTGTTGATGCACGTGATAGACATGGCAGGCTAGATTGAGAAGTGGTTGCATTTTAGTAGTATGCTAATCCTGCACAGTTTTCTACAATAGCTAATGTCTTGCATATTTAGCACTTGCTTGTGACATAGCGCATCCATCCAAGAATAATCAAAGGAATTATGTTTGTTTCTTATTATTGTAAACTGTAAAATCTCAAAATATTAATAAAAAAATGCAAACAATATACTAAATGACCTTGAGAAAAGTAACGGATACTTATTACTGCTGATTAGGACACTCCTTTTAATGTATAAAGCATTGTGGTTTACACATACAAGAGTTATTACAACTACACTATGCGGTCTATGCTTTGAAAAAACTAGTTAAGTGTCATCACTAAACGTGTGGAACATTACCCAACTGCATTCATGTTTGTGGGTAATGGTTGTTCCTCCCATCAGACCACATGGAATATCTACTGCGATTCCCAAAAATTACATTACATGGCAAAAGAGAATTTCATTCTATAACCATTAAGAAAAATCCCGATAACTCTGAAGGCCACTAAAACCGAAAGTGGCTACATAGGATCCCTGTAAACACTACTTTCCATTTACAGAGAAACGTTCATGTGCATGCTAAAACATGGAACAAAGAACCAAATGTGAATGTCAAAAGAATTGTAGTTTAATCATTTCAAAGAGTCTATTAAATTCAATAGAAGCATTGATAAGAATGCAAGGGTGCCCCGCCAAAGGAAAAGGGTAAAAGCTGGAAACATAAATGTATTCATAAAGCCGGAAACCATATAAAATGTATAGGGAAAGCACATAAAATGTAAAGAAAAAGACAGAAACCACATTAAATGCAATGAAAAAGTCCCACAACAGCCAGATACACACACACACTTTGTTAGATGCCCGCTGAATACACATAAAAACATCCAGACATACACTATAGACAGAAAATGCTGGAAACCATATAAAATGTGTGGGAAAAACAGAAACCATAATAAATGCATAGATAAAGTCCCACAAAAGCCACACACTTTTCCATATACAAACTGATTTCACACAAAAACCTCTGGATATATACTACACACACATATTTTGCAAAGTTTCTGGCTTTTTGTGTCTGTAGCGTATAGCTGGGAGTTTTGTGTGAATTCAGTGTGTATATGGCAAAATGAGTGTATATCTGGATTTTGTGAGACTTTTTCTATGCATTTTGCTAAGTTTCCATCTTATTCCATGCAGTTTTATGTGGTTTTCGGCTTTTTCAATGCATTTAACTTAATGGTAGGATGAAGTGCTCACGAAGGGCCGTATTCACACTTAAGAGTGACTTAGGTGCGGTCAGATAACCCGTCCCCCGTTTTTAGGTACCTTATAGCACTTATGAGTGCCATAGGGCTACCTTATCTAACCGTGCGTAGTTTCCTTCTTAAGACATTGCCTCCCCCCTCCCACTTCTGCCTAAACACTTCCATAACATGTGGTGCGCTTTTTGGTGGGGGTTTGGTAAGTGATGTATATAGTGAAGTTGGCGGACAACACAAGTAGGATGGGGAAATGGGGGTGTAAAAATATGGGGATCTTTAATGGAAACTGCAATGAAGTGCAATCTTAGTGTGATAGATAGAAATATGACTTATCAGCGCTCCAGGTAATACTGAGGTAAGTGATAAGGTTATCAGCATTCTGCAGCAAATCTTGAGGCAGGTAGGTATTCTTAATGGCAAGGTCCATCAGTAAGTGGATGGTGAGTGGTGGATGTAGGGGCAGCTAGCTATCAGAGGTAGGGGTTGATAGAAGTCAGAAGCATGGTTGTCAACGCATTTAACATGGTTTCCAGCTTTTTGTGTCTCTAGCGTAGATATAGGTGTTTTAGCGTGCGTGCGTGTTTGGCTTTGGTGGGACTTTCAACGCATTTAACGTGGTTTCCGGCTTTTCCCTTACATTTAATATTTTTCCTGATTTTACTCACACCCCCTGCCAGAAACATTTCATTGCAAGAAATTATGTTTAGAACATTGTTACAGTCTTCCACTTACCAAAGTAGTCAGAATTGTTTTGTTTATTGCAGATTAGTAATCTAAATTATATCTTTAATGCACATGATTAAGTTTTAATTCATCCCTTCAAACGTTGGTAATTACAATTTTAATTAGCCTGAAAGCACCAGGGCACCTGGTGTAACTATATTAAACTCTGGGAATTAAACATTTGTGTTCAGTATGGAGTCTTTATAGCTTTATCCCATTCAGTGAAGAACACAAAACCCTGAGTAAGTCAGGGAGCCTACAACAGCTGAGGAAGAACTACAAATCCCAACTAGCGCTACCCGTGTTACCAGAATAACACAGCGCAATATTACTAACCTAAATACAAGATGAGGGGGATGAATCCCCAGCGGACTGTGAACTGCCCGCATTTGAACACCTTTTGCAGGCGCTGCTTGGATTCCTTGCTGAGCTCAGGCATGGCCGCAGAGGTCACTACAAGCAGCTAAAGAAAGAGGCTAACACATATGCACCCGGAACTCCGTACAATCACTGCCTGCTACTTCCGGATCGGGAAAACAGCGCCACCTTGTGCTTTATGAGAAAAGATCAGAAGCTTCGGCAGACATTTTTGTTGAGGTCTGGATGACTTAGCTGTAAACATATAAATTTGCTGGTTTCAGCAAGTTTCATATATTTGTGCCTTGATGTTTTTAGCTCTGTAGACTGTGTGTGTGTGTATTTTTATACATGTAGTCATACATGCTTCGGGAAAGTTTATCTTTCATGGTTTTTTTTTTAGTAGAATGTTATAAAAAAAAATTAGAATTGTCGCAACCTTTCCATATATATATGGAAAGGTTGTGACAATTCTTAATAACATTCTGCTAAAGAAAAAAAATGGAAAATAGTTGAATAGAAAATTGTTGTTTCAAACATTCAGAAAAGAAAATTGTGGAACAGGAGACAAAGTTACATTGATTTTATCTAGATTTTAAAGGGTGTCATTTAAGTTGCTCTACCTGGAAACTGTACTGTAACACTAGAGCGACATCTGCTGGACATGAACTAGAAAGACAAAATAAATGTTTATACCACGTGACCAAAACTTTACAGCAGAGTTTCAGAGTTGAATAAACATGATTTTATTTATAATAATTGATTAAGTGACGTTTATGAACATGGGGTGAATTAGTGATAAGAAAGTTTTAGTAATATAATTACAATGGTAGATGTCTCAAAAAGTTACTGTAAGGGAGTGGGCGGGATCCAAGTCACACGGGCCGTCTAAAGAGAGCGGGAGAGAGGCGGGCTGTTCTCTTTTGGCGTGGTCGTTGTGTGGAGAGGTTAGTAATGTACTTCTGCTGTTCTGCAGTAGTTGGTGGGGAAGACCCATATAGTAATACATAACATAAAGATCTGCCTGAGCTTTATGTAATGTGCTCGCAGTGTGTGGCTGACTAAGCAGCCACGTGTTGCTCCTCTGCATTCTCTTTTGATGCTATTTAATTCTGAATAGTCATCTTAAAGTTATTTTCTTAATGACTTTCAAATGCAATATGGTCTTTAGATTGTAGAAAGCGCTCACCCCTTCACTTTTGTTTTTACTTCTAGGTCATTAGTGTTGCGCTTCTGTGACATGATGGGGTCACCGCCTGGTGTTAAGATGTGCCTCGTGTATATTGAGAATACCTGATGGGTTTTATGACCGCTGGAGGAGGCAATTCCTGTTATGCTAAATATATATCCAAAGTACAAGGAGAGGTACGGTCATTACTCACTCCTAGCTTGTCAAAGTTACCTTAAAACATGGGGGTTTTTTAAACTGATGGTGTATGTATGTACACACATACAACATGGGAAGTAAAATGGAGCACTCCTTGAAATATGTCTGTGGTGGGGGTTGGCTGTAGAAGGAGCTGACTAAGCAGGCAGTAACTTATCCTATGTAGTAATATAACTATGTACTAACTAGTCATAATTGTTTTTTGTTTATTACTAGATGTATTTTGTGGGAAACCATTAACCTGGCAAGTGAGGAGGCTCACCTTTCCATGTGTAAGTATACATGTAATCCTGTGAATTTGTGTGTAGCCAGTGATGATTATGTGCACCTGATTGGAGAACTAGTTCTTTAACTGATGTCTTTAAAGGATTTAACTGAGGCTACAACCCACACAATCTCTGGATCCTACTATACCAAAGATGTTTAATTTTTGTTTAACTGTAAAATAATGCACAATATAATCTTTCAATGTATTCTTCTCAGTGACTTGGGGAACTTGAAAACATTGCCAGAAAGGTCTGATTTCATCATCAGGTATATGGTGATGCAGGATGGATAGTGAGCACCATAAAATATGTAAGTGGAACAATTTGTTTTTTTGTTTTGTTTTTTAGTATCTGTAGCCTGTGATGATGATTGTGCACCTGATGGGAGGTAATCTTCAGTTGATGCTATAAAGGATTTAACTGAGGCTACATAAGTGATGATTTCTCAAACTGCTGTGTTTTATAAATGTCAGTTGTCTAAACTTTCATTACAGTGCATCTATCTCTATCCATCTTCTATCAATCCACCTTTCTATCCTCTTTTCATCTTATGTCCAGTAGTTGGGTAGAGACTTTGGTGCTGGATCCCATATGTTGGCCTCTGCAACAGAGGCTAATGGTAATGGTGAAAAGGTGAATTTGGTATCCAAAGTACTGCATGTAGGAGAGCAGTTCACTCTCCCTGCTATTCTACATGTGGAGGTGATTTAAGCTGGTCATATGCTAGGACGATTATCGGTCCCAGCAGGGGGTGGGCCGATAAACGGTGCTATTTCCCATTAGGGAAATGTCCTGTTATCGGCACCATACACCTCTGCTGGGACCGATAATCCTAGCACGAGAGGGGGGAGGCAGCACTCTCTATGGTGCTGCTGCAGAGCTATGTACAAAGCTGCTCTGACAGCTTAGAAGTATACCTTCAAAGTTGTCAGAGCAGCATAGTGCATAGATCTGCAGCAGCGTCTATTGCAGGGAGTAGTACAGATAGGGATCTGCCGAATCCGCACTTCACACAGTGCGGGTTCGGCTGGTCCCTCTCTGTACTATTCCCTGCAGTAGACCCTGCTGCAGATCTATGCACTATGCTGCTTTAAAGGTATACTTCTAAGCTGTCAGAGCAGCTTTATACATAGATCAGTAGCCGCATCTATTACAAGGATAGGGGGCCATTAGCTTGCTGGTTGGCTCCCTTAAAATATTTTAAAATAGTTTTAAATCAAACATGCTGAAAGATCAAATAATTGCACCAGAGTGTTTCTTTGTACCATACACTAGAGCGATTATTTGCCCGATCACCCAATAATTGGGAAATCGGGCTGATAATCGTCTAGTGTATGGCCAGCTTTAAAGTGGCAAAGGCACCCTTAACTATTCCACCCACAACACTGCAGGTGGGATATTTAAAAATGTCAAAATCCACTCAGTGTGTGGACCCACTTTAATTTAACACAAAATGTAGCCAACAGTAAAGGGGACTTGGGTATCTGACGTACACAAATCCTCTATCATACCAAAGTCTAGATCCGGCCACAAAATACAAAATAGGCTTTGTTTATGTAAAAACCCTGAAACTACAGGAATGATTTCAAAAGATGAATGTTTAAATGACAGAACATACCGTATTTGTCTATCTATTCCTGCAAATATAAGAGGTTTTATTATATTTAATTTTTTTGCCAGGTCAATTATCCAATAACACTGGATTAAGATTCTTATAAGAGTTTAGCCCATTGGAAGAATGCGCTGCTGTATCTAGAGTTCATGGACCTCCATTTAACTTGAAGACCATGCTGAGTAAAGTGACAAGGCTTCCTGCAATAAAAATCTGGACCCATTTTTCTGTTGGGGAAATTAAACTGATCTGTGTAAATGTTAAATAAAGCTTCAAATTAAAAAAAGTCAATTTTGTTAGCTATGGTGTTGGATGGGTGAGTGAGTAATCTGAGTGTTGTACATGTGCTCACTGAAAATATCTAGTCTGGGTGACATAGCTGAGAGTCTTTTAGTTCACCATCCAAATGCTCCTGCCATGTTTCTCTGCTTTATGTAATAAGAACTTAGTGACACAGGAGGTGAGAGAGGTCCCAAAATCCTCCTAGTATGGAGTATATACTTTATTTTTTTACCTTTTTTATACCATCACGCATAAGGGAGTGGGCTCCTTCATGGAAATATGAAAAAAGGTGGGGTGAGGAAGTAGCAGCGCCCACACTGCAGCAGCTCTGTGTACCCAAAGAGGGAATCTACTACGCCCTCCAAATTAGACTATGAGAAAATGTGTGATAGGGACACGGAAAAGCGCTGTGTACTAGAGATTGTGAATGTAAAAAGCACTCAAGGGAATATCGGATATATAAATCAACAGCTAAGCAGTTAACCAAATACCTACATAAATAAATAGATAGATAATTAAATAAATAAATAAATAGATAAAAATTCAATAGATAAAACAAACAGATGTGATTGATGTAAAACCTTAGTCTGAGTGGGATGCAGGGGGCAACAGTAATCTCTATCTACAATAGAAGTTACTCAAAATTCAGTATACAAATATATAGATATACCTAACAAGAGATAAAAAAAATCTAAAACAGATATAAATACATGAATGAACGGATAAACGCAAGGATGAAAACAGTGGATGACAATGAAAATTATGTAGGATGGGCTGTCAGGATGTATACAATCACCAATTGTTCAAACAGCCTATGGTAAATCCATGCCCTCTCTCATTCTTGTTGTTTCCACCTACGCAACATTGCACGCATCTGTCCCTTCCTCACCAATGAAGCTACTAAAACCCTTATCCACTCTTTAGTCATCT
>WWET01004017.1:17246-32038 GCA_011038615.1 Limnodynastes dumerilii | reverse complement strand
TTTCCCTCTATGCCCCGCAGCTTAACCCTATCCTTGCCCTTAAGCCCTAATCCTAACCTTCTACCCACCGCATTCGCCACAGCCTAACCCTAATATACCCACCGAAAATGCTGCAGCCTCTTGATATTGGCAACAGGGAATTAGGTTCCCATTTTAAATAGCAAATTTCACCCATTTACCTGGTGGCTATATGATGTTTGAAATCCAGACCCTTGGACCAGCAATTAATTAGTTATCACATATGCATTAATCCATATTTATAGTTTATAATAAAGATCATTGATAAACAGAAGCTTGTTTTTATCGATCAAGTTTGTTAATGTTATTTTGCTATATCAGAGAGCAAAGCAAGTGTAGGTTTGCAGTTTTTACAAGGGTATTTTTCAGTGTCTTTAATATCAGCTAATGACATGGATATATGTCATATACACATATTAATATGGATTGAAGTTTTCATCCATTATGTAAAAGGAAGGATGAGAAGGTGAATGTAAGCAGGAATCGGTTACATTAATGCAAACAAACTGTGTGTAACAATTTTGTTTATTTATCATTATTTGCACACAATCATACTGGAAACACTTCTTATCTTTATCATTTTAAATAAAGCTATTATTTCCTTCATCCAAAATCAGATTAAGGTCTGTAGGAAACCTGCTGTTGATACGCACCCTCTGTCTATCAGCAGGGCCAGATTGACAATGGGGCTAATGGGACCACAGTCCCAGGCTCCAATCTGAAAATAGGCAGCAGATCTCCAGGCCTCCCACTACAGTGCATAAGGATGAGTGTCAGGGACTGACATACTCCTCCAAATACTATACTATATAGGGTGGGCCCATGATCATTTTCAGCCCAAGGCCCAAATGGCCCTCAATCCAGCCCTGTCTATCAGGCAGCAGATTCAGTGACAGAGCCTCTGGGTCACTTTAATAGACATGCTCAGTGGCGATTCTGTCAGAATGAAAAGCTGGATACACGACTCAGTGGCATAACTAACGTGGTTTTGTAGGCACATGCCCTGGGTTCTGATGATGCCCAGCTTAAAGAGGCGCCATCAAAGCCATCAGGGCATGTGTCCTACAAATACTCACAGAAACAACCACCGCAGTGCTGTGTTAGTACAGTTTCTTAATGCAGCACAGAGAGAAGAGTGGGCGGCTCTCTCTTCAAATTGGTTACCAGTCACTAGAGTACTCAAGTGACTGAAATTTACCTCAGTGCAGTGTGAGGGAATGCCCTCGGACATGGAGGCACCAAAGGGAGGGCTAAATTCTTGCCTCACCCCTGGAGCGTACATATTTAAATCTATGATGTCACATCTATTGGAGGAGGGAGAGGGTTCTGGGAGATAAAAATCACAGATCTTACACTAAATTGTGTTATTGTGTATGCATGAATCAGCCGGCTCAACTGGACTTTCAGTCATTGGTTAAATCAATCAAGTTATCTTATCTGATGAATTTTCGTAGTGTCTACCCAGCTTTGCAGGAACAACCTGTCTGACAGCCAACATTGAAATTCAGACACTGACTCTGACAGCTGTCAGTCTCTGGAGATAGCTGATGACTGTAATAACTGGTGAGGGGGTGCTAGAGAGGCTATTACTCTCGTGATTTATCTATCTCAGAAGCACAGTGCTGTTGTGAGTGAATTCTGAGGCTCCATGACAGTGAGGAGAGGAACCAGTGAGTCGACTGCTGGAACAACCAGACAAAAAAAAAAATTCTCAATAATGTTTTAGTGGTTTTACTGTTTCAGAGCTTATTTTTTTTTTTTTTAAGCTATTAAATATATTTGTTGGAGGAGAGGGGGGAGGTATTTAGATTAGCCGAGGAGGGCATGGGGGAGGCGGGGAGAGGTAATATCTGTGCCAACATTGCACGGCTAGATAAGGTAGCCCTATGGCAAAAAGTACCACAAAATGAAGCGCGGGTTAAGGGCTGGAAGAGAGAGTTTGGTGCGGATCTGTCTGCACCTAACTCACTCTTAACTGTGAATACAGTCCTAGGATGCAGTCTGTATTGTATTGTACATAAATCAGTGCTTACTTACTGGGTCTCTATAACCAAGATATAAAAGTTAATATTATTATTATCGTTTATTTATAAGGTGCCACAAGGTGTCTGCAGCGCCGTACAAAATACAACAACAAAATACAGTACAGACATACAGGGCAGGGATGGACAGCACAGTACATAATAAAATACAGTACAGACATACAGGGCAGGGATGGACAGCATAATACATAATAATATACAGTACAGACATACAGGGCAGGGATGGATGGCATAGTACATAATAATATACAGTACAGACATACAGGGCAGGGATGGACAGCACAGTACATAATAAAACACTATTTAAATATAAATTTATCACAAAAATGCAATAAAGTGAAGCAAGAACACACAGCAAGGCAAAAGGCGACATGTCAAGCTTGGCAAATCAGGGAGGAGAGGATAGAGCACAGTAAGAGGTTGAGAGCAAGCCACTATGTGGGGACGGGATAAAAGGGTAGCAACGGGGGTCAAGAGGGTAGGAGTGGTGGAGGAGAGATCACCACTAGGATGGAGAGCCCTGCTCACGTGAGCTAACACATTAAGTGGGAGGGATGAACTTACAGAAGGCATAAGGAGGGGGAAGGAAGGGGACTGCTGGTATGAGTGGAGGAGAGGGGGAAGGAAGGAGATAAAGGGATAGATGTAGAATGCAGTGAGGATGCTAAGTGGAGGAGGGGTGGGCTAGTCTGAACAGGTGCGTTTTGAGTAAGTGCTTTAAGACCTGTAATGTGGGGGAGAGTCTGACTAAAGAAAAGAGATCATTCAAGTGCAGAGGTGCAGCACGGTAGTAGTCCTGGACACGGGCCTGAGATGTGATGATCAGTAGGGAGGTCAGAAAAGGGGGTTAGTAGAACTGAGAAGAAGGGAAGGGGTGTGCATGGAGATGAGGGAAGAGAGGTAGGGAGCAGTTAATGAGGAGATGACCTTAAAAGTGAGGGTAAGGAGTTTAAAGAGAGATCTAAAGCGAACAGGAAACCAGTGGGGGGTTTGACATAAAAGAGAGGCTGAGGCAGAGAAGCGTAATGAGGATAAGAATAAAGCTTGGAAGCAGCATTGAGAATAGATTAAAGGGGGGCAAGGCAGGTGAGTGGGAGACCAATGAGAAGGAGGTTAGAGTAGTCGAGACGTGATATGACTAGACAGTGGATGAGGGTTTTAGTAGCTTCATTGGTGAGGAAGGGAATGCGTGCAATGTTGCGTAGGTGGAAAGGACAAGAATGAGAGAGGGCACAGATGTGAGGTATAAAGGAAAGTGAGGAGTCAAGGGTGACACCTAGGCAGCGAACTTGAGGGGAGGAGGATACAGAGGTATCACCAATGGTTATGGTGATGGAGGGGAATCCTAGGGGGTGGAAAAACAATGATTTCCGTTTTGTCCATATTCACCTTGAGGAAGCGCTTGGCCATCCATGTGGATAGGGATGCAAAGCACTTAGATAGAAAAGAGGGGTTGAGGTCGGGAAGCAGAGGTACATTTGGGTGTTATCAGTGTAGAGGTGGTATTTCAAACCACAGGTTCTGATGAGGTTACATAGTGAGGAGGTGTAGAGGGAGAAGAGGAACGAGCCCAGGGGAGGATGAGTTAGGGGTGGAAACAGAGAAGGTGTGGTCAGAGAGATAGGAGGGAAACCAGCAGAGAGCAGTGTCAACGAAACCAAAAGAGCGGAGGGTTTGAAGCAGAAGAGAATGGTCAACGGTGTCAAAAGCAGCTGACAAATCAAGAAGGATGAGGATAGAGTAGTGGCCCTTGAATTTTGCAGAAAACAGATTATTGGTCTATGGTAAGGGCAATCTCAGTGGAATGGAGGAGCCAGAAACCAGATTGGAGGGGGTCCAGAAGAGAGTTGTCAGTAGGGTAGTTCATGAGACGTTAGGGGTCTAAGCGCTCAAGGAGTTTGGAGGCGAAGGGGAGAAGGGATATAGGTCGGTAACTTGAGGGGGATGTAGGGTCCAGATTAGGTTTTTTTGAGAATGGGAGAGACAAGGGCATGTTTGAAAAAGGAAGGGAAGATACCAGATGAGAGGTCAAGGTTGAAAAGGTGGGCTTGATGGGAGCAGGCAATGGTAGAGCGGTGTGAGGGAATAGGGTCCACAGGGCAGGTTGGCAGTGGTGAGGATATTATTAGGGAGAGAATTTTGTTGCTTGTCGTAGGATGGAAAGAAGAAAACTCATGATGGATGGGTGGTGGGGTGGGTGGAGAGTTTGGGAGGGATGGGGGAAGCAGTCTGGAGGAGATGTCAATTCTGATAGAGATCATTTTGGATGAGAAGTACAGTAGGAGGCACAGTTGGAAGCAGAGATAAAGGGTGGGATGGAAGACGAAGGTAGGGGGAGGAGAGTGTTAAAGGTAGCAAAGAAGTGATTGGGGTTGAATGCTTGGGAGATGATGAGAGATTGAAGAAAATATGCTTGGCTTGGGCAAGAGTGGAGCAGTAAGAGGAAAGGATAAATTTAAAGTGGAGAAAGTCAGCAAAAGTATAATTTATGCTTGTCACTCTGAGATGGTGAAGCATTCTGTTGGTGAAGCTTATGGCATAGTATATTTGCAAGTTACAGTATCCTCTGGTGGTCCTCAATCACAATGTCCAACACTGTTTGTAGGACCAAATTCATTTCCATGAAAGACGCCCCAGTTCAGTCTATGTGGCCTCATTAGACCACCAGGGAGGTGGACACAAAAAACAAATATTGTTAACCTTGAGGATGGCCATTAACTTTTGGGCCACTGTTGTGGGCTTGCCCCCCAGGCTATTATTTGCCATTCAGCCCCTGACACACTTGCTACACAAATAAAAAAAAAAAAACCAAAAAACAGTGATATCAATATGACATTATTTGATGGGGCCCTGTCTATTTATATTCAACTAGCACCTCCTTTGGACAGGCTCAGTAGGTTAGTACCTTACTTCTCCATTGAAACCCAAAGTTAGATTTTTGGGAGCACCTGGACAATAACCCTCCTTATAATCATACAGTTTCTATCCACCTGTAAACAAACATGGGGGATCTAAAATGAAAGTGCTGCGAGTTTAGAAATAGGAGGAGCGGAATAGGTGACACGTACAAGCATATGAACTTTAAACAGTAACATTCAGTGATACAATGTCAAGATATTCAGATAACAACCCAAGGCACAATATCTAAGTAAAGGTGCATGAAAATGAATTTTTCAATAAGTTTGTACCAAGCCTTCCCATGTGAGAAAGCAACACACTTAAGTAGAAGAAGACACAACGCCAGCAATAGAGACAAAGGGCCAGATCCAGAGCTACGTCCACTAGCGTATTTACACTAGCTGGAGTCGTAAAAACGCTATTTTGCAGGTTCTGCGCAGGTACATGCGTAGCAGATGTAAACTGTGAACGTACTTAGCATCTTAGTATCAAGAGCGTAACTACAAACGAAGGGGCTGCCAGCCATACGACACCAGTAATTACGCTTTGGAGGCGGAGAGAGGCATTTAAATCATACAGTATGGGCGTGCTTAGGTGTGTAAGTACGTGCAGCCATTACAGCCCAAAGTAACTTCCAAAGAAACGTTTCAATAAAGAAAGAAACCAAGTTATCTTGTGGCGTAGTTATTCCTTAGACCAACCTGCAATATTAGTGGTCTCAGTGTCTTCCCTTATTTTACATGCAAGAGAATTGTTTAACTGAGGATCGGTTGTGTCCTGAACCAGTGACAAGTACTGCCACCCCCATCAACACTACTACCACCATCATTTCTCAAGTACAACTCTATCATCGTCATCTACAGAGATCTGGTGCAAGGCACAGACAGCAGATCCAGTATTAAATGGGCACAACATACAGAAGATTCGGCTATCCGGTGTTCTGACTGTTCTGAGTAGCAAGATAAAAACTAAAAATGATTTTGGAACTCCATAACCGTTTTTGAATGGTGATATATGCTTATTACTGACTGTGCCAAGGACTTTGCCAACAAAACCGTAAGAGAGACAGACAGATTGGTCTAAGGAATAACTACACCACAAGATACATTTGTTTATTTCTTTATTGAAACTTTTCTTTGGAAGTTACTTTGGGCCTGATCCAGACCTACAATGTTGCGCTGAGAATACGAACGCTCAGCGTAACATCTATTCACTCCCCCCGACACTCCCCCTATCCCGGCGTAATTACACACTGTTACGCCGGCTGAAGGCTACCCTAACTTCAGCCGGCGTGACAGAGTGTAATTACTCCAGGCACCGGAGCGTAAGAAACTAACCCTACCCTCCCTTCATCATTTCCCTGCCTACCTTCCCTAACTGCCGTGTAGTTAAGGCGAAGAACGCTCTATCAACCGTAATTACACTGTAGTTACAGACACCCTATCCTCACTAGAGAAAATCCCTAACTACGCCGGGCAACATCTGCCCGGCACATGCGCAGATCGGCTAAACAGCCGATCTTACGCATACGCCCGCCGGTGTTAGACTGGATCAGAGCCTTTGTTTCTATTGCTGTCGGTGTGTCTTCTAATTAAGTGTGTTACTTTCTCACATGGGAAGGCTTGGTACAAACTATTATTGAGAAATTAATTTGTATTCACCTTTACTTAGATATTGTGACTTGGGTTGTTATCTTACTATTCTTGACATTGTATCTTTGAACATTATCTGTTTAAAGTTCATGGACCGTTTTCACGTTTATGGAAATGTTGAATCTATGGGCCTGATCCAGAAGTACGCCGAACTAAAGCACAGTGTATCGACGTCTACTCTCCCCGATACTCCCCCTGTGCGTCCTTATTTTCCCTTGCTTGCGCCGGCTGAAGGCTATCCTAACTTCAGCCGGCGTAAGCAATGGAAAATATGCTCGCTCAGGACCGTTGTAACGCTAAACCCTCCCTCCCTCATTAAATTAACTCGCCTCGCCCGCTTTCACTAACCTTAACGTAGTAACGCTGGGGAGAGCGTCACTACGCAGTTCCTACAGACGCCCGGATACCCGGCGCATGCGCAGATCGGCTTTACAGCCAATCTTACGCTTACGTCCGCCGTAGCTGGTACGGCGGACGGAGTTCTGGATCAGGCCCTATGTGCGTATTTTTACAATCAGATAAACTGTGTATGCCCAGAATCCAAAATATACGCACAGAAACCATGGGCAACTGATTCACATACACCGATGTCAGACTTAGGACTGATGCACACATCGGCACGTAACGAGTCCTACATGCGTCACTACAGGGGCAAGACTCTTAATGCAAATAAGCAGAACACAGGCTACTAATGTACAGTATGGCCGTGCCAATAGAGTTAGGACTGATTCACAAGTAGGAGTGCCTTGCGTAAACTAACATACACACGGGAAAAGTTAAGGTAGCCCTCGACCACTCATAAGTTGAAGAATCGTGTGGTTTGCTGTGAGGCCATACATCTTCTACTTAGTTCAGGCCACACCTGCTACATGTTTATAATCAATGGATGTGTGTTTTTAATTGAAACAAATAAAGGCTCGTTTATTTAATCCAATGCTGATTTTTTATTTTCTGCAATACTTTAACATTGCACAGATGCCATTATTTGGTTAGTTTGTGAAACTTTTTTTAAAACATGTTATTTACTTTGAATTTTGTGAACAAACACCATTACATTTACTTATATTTCATTGTATTGGTTGTTTGTGTTGTTTCTTTTTTTTAAATGCTAATTTTGTTATTTGTTATTTGTTATATGAAAGTCTCTATATGTAGTGGATCATTTTATCTCTAAATTCATACAGTTTTTAATGGTTACTTTTGTTTACATATGTCAATGAGAGTACCAGCGGTTTTTATAAAAAAAAAAATTACTTTTCCAAAGCTTAATCAGTGCGTTTTGTTACGTATCTTTGAATCATAAGCAATTTTAAGCACCATTACGCATGACCGATTCACAGCTAATAAAGTCTGCACGCACCTATTTATACACAGGGGAGTGGTTAATCGGTTTCTTTCTTTTCTCTGAATCGGTATTGAAGGTTTTTCATGTGCATATATTTAGGTAAGTTCCCAATTTTACTCTTACGTACAAGCATGTGGAACCTGATTCACACTTATCACCTATTCCGCCCTTCTAAACTCTCAGCACTTTATTTTAGATCCCCCCGTTTGTTTACATATGCACAGATGCTTGTAGTGCACCCTTTTTTTGTTTAAAATTGAGCAGCGGGTAAGCAACACTTTGTCTGCATCCCAAAATAATCTATTTTTTCAGCTTCTAGCCACCTGTAAGTAAGATTGCTATCTGAAGATGACATATAATCATATGCAAATATATCAAATTGTGTTTGTATAGAATATTGGCTCATCAATAATTTTCCTTCCGTCTTACAATTTTACATAAAAAAATGTCAGACCTGTAAAAATTATTCAGTACAAAACGATATTGGAAAATACAATGGGCTGGATCCAGACTTAAGAAGGAGCTTGAAATTAAGAGAGAAAAGTTACACCTGGGCACAACCATATTGATTACAGGGAAAGTCAAGTTAATTGTATTCTTTGCATGCAGAGATATATCTTTGAATTGCTTACTGCACACAGATACTGACCAGCTTTACTATTACACTGTTATTTAGACTTAGGAAACATATACTATTACACTGTTATTTAGACTTGGGATAGGAAACATCACCTCTCAACTCTAATACTGTTTGCAACAGATGAAATATGACTCCCCTGAAATCAACATGGTTTAGCCCAGGAGTAACTATCCTCTCTTAATTTAAAGCTCCTTCTTAAGTCTGGATCCAGCCCAATGAATTGACCAAAAGATGGATTCCCAGACCACATAACCAGAAGATTGCATTTCTGTTCTGTAACAACTATAAATTTAGTGCATATATTCCGTGTTCCACATTTCATACTTTATTTTTTTCAATGTATGTTTATATGGCTATAAATATTCTTTTCAGTATGTGCCAGTGCACAGTGCTGCATAAAGTGTTTTGGCCCTGGAAGGATACAATAATATTAATAAAATAATACTTACCAACTCTGGCCAATATTACTCCTGAAAACAGCAATATGATGGAGATGTAGGAGTCTGGGTGATCACTGGCACGGACACTCTCAAACAACACAGTATTGTTAGTCCAATGGATTGAAGAGCGATCTGGGAGGATAGGCTGGTTGATATTCCTTTGAGATGGATAAATATGAAGCTGGTTCTGATGCAGCTTCTCAGTGTCTAAAGAAGAATTCATACCCATGAGGACAGAGAAAATGCCCAAGTCAAAGGGACTTCCTGGAGCGAAGACTGAAAATACGCAAAGCATTAAACAACTAACATGGAGGCAACTGGATATAATTCCTGTAACCACCAAGCCATAATGTCTCCGAAGCTTGGTAAACAGAAAGGTGCCCATTAATCCTGAGATAGCTGAGACGGCCATGAGTATACTAAGCAGAGAACCACTTATTCCCTGAGTGTAGGCATAACCTGTAGTAATACAGTCAAAGCCCAGGACTGTGGTGTACAAGAAGGCTAATCCCAAACCTGCTAAAAAGACAGATTGTCTGTAGTAGGATTTCCAGCCGTCTGAACATGTTCGCAATATTCGGCGTACTTTTTGAAAGCAGACAGGAAGGGTTGAAGATAGTTCTTCCGGAGTTTCTGTAGTCCGGGTCTTCTCTTCATCTGATACACTGGGTAAGGCTGGTGTGCTAATGAAGTCACTTATGGCTGAGCAGATGGGTAGATCACCTAGAAAAATAATACTGACATTTACTACATAGATCCTCAACATAGGTTTGGATTTCACACCAGTTACATGGATGAAGACATTTGGTGAACAGATTCAGTAACAGCATAGTCAGAAATTAGAGTATGCTCCTTTATTTTCAGCGTCCAAAGAGAGACAAGGCCTTATCAGGATGGGCCGTATTCAGAGATCCGTATTTTTTATGGAAGCCATTACACGCACGGCTGGAGCAAGGAAACACCCACCAACAAAGCTGACACTCCCCTCTCTCAGACGTGAGGTCGGGGACGAATCTTGATAACCGCGCCTCCATGTGTTTAAATGCCTTTACAGTGGATATTCCATAAGTGTTTGTGTGTCTTCAGACTTCCTACTGTAATTGTAACACTTGGTAAGTGGTAACTTAACCCCAATATAGATGATGAATGACATAACAGCTCTGAAACCAATCCTATCATTAAAAAAAAAGGGATGCGGTTGCTGGTCTAGCCAGCCTAATTCTGACAATGATACAGCCACCATCTGAATAGTGGTTGTATTATTGCCGAAACGCTATGGAAAATAGCTATTGGGAATGGGTAACTATTTCTAGTCATTTCCAATAGTGACAGCTACGGGAATGGGCTCAGGTTAGGGTTAAGGCTAAGCTTCAAGAAGGGTTAAGGTTTAAGGAGAAAGTTAGAGTTATACTGTGGGACACTGAAGGTTAGGGTTAGGTTGCAGGATTTAGAGGGTTAGGAGAGGGTTAAGGGTAGGGCTAGGATGGAGGTCGCCGGATCACTGTTTGCAACTGTGAGAGTTGCATCACCTACTGTAAAAAATGTAAGCTGCTGCAATTGCGGGCAGTCGATATTCAACTAATACATGATGGTCTATCGCAAAAAAGACCATCATACTGGCAAGACACCCAGAAAAAAAGTCTGATAAATTAATACATAGGCATTTATCTTAGCACAAACTTCAGTTGCTATGCAAATAATCCATCACCCCATCTCATTACAATGTTTCTGTATCCAAACTACATGCACATATATACCTTGCACATTTATAAGTTCCAGTTGTCTCTCTATGTAATGCTCTCCTATAGATTGCTGTGGTTTTACAGCCAGTTGAGGTACCATTTGATAAACTCTGGAGAGGAAGATAAATTCCACAAGCAGTGAAATAAGGTTCCAGCCAAGAATGAATCCGCAGCCAACCACGTTAGAAGCCCAGGTCATAACCTGACCCACGGACAATGGAGCAAAGATATTGATCACTTGATCCATCCTTCTCACAGTTGCATTCATCCCTAGGTAATAGAAAAGCATAAAGAAAATACTGAAAAATGATTTATAGGCCGAGTATTATTTACAACACATATGAAACAAAGCTGCTTAATCTAAGATTTATCTTCCCAGAAGGGCATTAGACACATATGTATCTACATTAGCCATTATTTTGAAAAACCATTGTACTACAGCTGAATGCAGACTGCCGGTATTTTATAAAGTGGCGGTGATGTTGACTCTTGGAGTCATGAACATTCATCTGCCAAATGGTATGTTTAAGATTCCCTACCCTTAACCCTTTCTTAACTGTAAACTTCCCCTTCTTCAGCCCTAAACCTAATGCGTATGGGTCCGCACAATAGGGCCGTTCTCTCCCATCCAGTTCCGAACTCGCTGGGATATCGATTGCTTATGCCTCGATGAGGCATATCAATCGATCCCCGGATCACCGGAGATGGTGCTCTGATAGGTAAGTGTAAAAACTACCCCATCCCTTTCCATAATTCTAACCCTAACCCTCCTCTTCTATTACCCTAACCCTCCCTTCCCCGCAGCCTGATCCTACCCCTCCCTTCCCCACAGCCTGACCCTAACCTTCCCCTCTCCATAGTCTGACCCTAACCTTCCCCTTCTATGGGTCTAACCCTAACCTTCCCTTCCTAAGAGCCTAACCTTAACCCCCCCCCAAGATTAAAAGTCCCCTTACTCACCTCTCCAGAGCTAGCAGCGGGTCTGCGGCAAAAATGGGTGATATGCTGATCGGTATACTCATCCATTCATAAATAAAATTATCTAAAATGGCTGCCATTCGAAATAGAGACAGCCAAAAAGGAACTTTTGGCTGTTTCCATTTCTAAAGGTAAACCATCAGACTGAGGACTCCCACCGACTCCATGCCACGCAGCTTAACCCTAACTGTTCATGCCCTACAGCCTAACCTTCCCCTTAAGCCCTAACCCTTTACCCACTGCAGCCTAACCCTAATCTACATGCTGCAGCCTCTTGCTAACTAGAACTGGGAAATAGATTCTGGTTTCCAAAAGCTCATTTCTATTTTAGCCTATTTCGAACAATAATACAACCGCCATTTAGCTGGTGGCTGTATCATGTTCTAAATACGGCCGCTCAGACCAGCAACTGCATCCCCAGCGATGTTACACATGTGCCTCGCTCTGTATTCAAGAATGTTTAAGATATTAATGGCCTATGTGCAGGATGGGAACTTACTCATCTAAGCTGTCAGCTACCGGAAAGTCATTTATAAGCAACACTAAGCATTCAATGACTCTCGTACTGCTGAGCCCTGTGTAAGCTGCCAGCCATTGACAGTTGCCCACATAGGCCCAGAGCAGTTGTCTGGCAAATGCTCTATGCAAGTGCTAGATGGAGCAGGGGAGGTGGACTGGTTATGGGGCCTGGGTTTCTCTAGTTCCACACCCTTACGCCAATAAAAAAAAGCCCCAAACATAATTATACATATGCATGTTTCTCTTACCGGCCAGTTGACTTCTGTTATTTCCTGTAATAACTACGATCCAATCTTTCTGAATAGTTATGGTCAGTGCTGTACTCGCAAGGTTTGCTAGATCAGCTAAAATTATAACCACTCCATAGCAGAACACCTGTGGATTGTAAAATCAAATATCATTTATAAGAAATTGTACAGATGCTTTTATTAGAAATATAAAACCCACATCAGCTCTCTCACGCATATTTATTGTTACTCATGCTATTTTATTGGACAATTATTTAATAACTTAACACCTTTCATGACTTACTTTATAGGCAACCACCATATATTAGGGACCTGCACATAAGATAATGGATTCTCCCTCACTAGTTGGTGTAAGAGCTGGTTTATAGTACGCGTATGGATTTTTCAGAGGACACAGCCATTGCTAGGCCGATTAATAGGCTAGAGTTAAGCCAACCACACTGTGGGGTGATCAGCGCGTTATCAACATTTTTTCATGAGTGTAGCTTGCACCTAATTATTGGCAGCCAAGAAAATAGCCTTGCTCAATAACAGAATCTAATCTTATTAAGCTGGCTACTCGCTATGCAATATCTCCATTGACCAACATGACCCTCTGGCTGGTGGGGTTAGCGTATAGTGCATACACATTTCATGATAATTACCCCATTGACCTTGGCTGTTTACTATTAACCCACTAACCTTGGCTGATCTAAAGAAGGATCAGGGCAGTGGTCGCTGGATTGTTCAGGAATTCTGACTGTACTGAATGGGCTCTGTCAGTTTTCTGATTATCCATCGATCGGCTTGATTATCATTTAGTTTGTAGTCAGTGTTAAGATTGGTACAAGGCCCTATTATTGGCCAGTGTGTTGCCACTATGTGATGCCTTTGGAAACCGCAGCATTACAGCGTGTGATCAGCTTTACCACATAGTCAGATGGTGCAGTATCTGAAGATGCTCTTTAAGCTACAAAAGTAGGATTATCAAAGGATAGGCCAGTAAACACTAGACAGTAGTCAGAGGCAAAGCAATCACCTACAAGTGCCTTCACAGGAATGCTCTGCTGCAGAACACTGCATAGAACAGGTTAAATTAGATGGCGCAATTTGAAATACAACATTATAAACTTACTGTGAGCCATCCGTGCCATATCTGCTCTATTTCACTCTTATAGGAGAATACCAGCATCAGGACTATGCAGCAAGCAGTAACAGATGAATTCTGAATGAATAGTGATGCATGAGCAACTGCAGAAAGAAACACACACATTAAAAGTCAGACATGTGATGCTTCGCTTTGTCTGTAATATTTATAAATTTATAATGCTTGTGTGAAGAGAGAAAAATGTAAAGTGTTATGTTTTGTAAATATGACTTAGAAATTCTAAATCATACTACCCTTAAGCTAAACATTGGGACATTGAACTTAAAAGTTAAAAAAAAAAAAAAAAAAAAAAAAAAACATCCTTTATAATCACATGGATAGAGGGGAAGGGAATGCTGTTTAGCTATTACAGGCAGCAGAATTTCACAGCAACACAGGGATAATCTACAGAGAAACTGGAAAATTAGTAGTAAGAAAAGAAGAAATGTAGTGAAAGTGAAATCAAAAGCAATTTGCAAAAAAAAATTATGAGGAAAAAAAAGGGGATGTGTATATATATATTTGCAGTCACATAATTTGCTCCTACCACAAGGCAACTGTAATTAGACGCTGAGGATTTGTAGTAAGAGTCCATACTTTATGGCAAGGTAAGGGATAGGTGGACATGACAAAACATTTGCATCGGCCCTGCATCTCCATAGCAAATTGCATCACTGTACAGAGACCATGTCCCCTCGAAGTGTGACGGGAGCAGAATAAAGGAGACTGGACTGCTCCTTGCGGTTTGGGAATCTTTGCATATAAACTCAAACTAAACAAATGGAACACACAATTGTTTATAATGACCTAGCGACTACTCAGCTGTGTTAAATAGGGTGTAATACTGTCCATATTTCGGAAAAAGCAGCAGTTAACCAGTCGATACTAAATGGTCAACAGGTTTAATTTATAGGCTTATATCAGGGGTCCTCAAACTACGGCCCGCGGGCCACATGCGGCCCGCTGAGGACATTTATATGGCCCGCCGGGGCTTCTCTTAGAAGCCTGCACCCCCCCTTCCCTGCTGTCCTGCCGCTGCGCTCTCTCTGCAGAGCTGGTTGTGGCCAGGGATGCCGCTGCGCTCACTGCAGCGCATCCCCGGCCGTCTTCCCTGTAGTCCCGCCGCTGCTCTTCTCCTGTGCGG
>WWET01004016.1:134768-147532 GCA_011038615.1 Limnodynastes dumerilii | reverse complement strand
TATGTCTGTGAAAGGGGCTATGTGAGTAGAAGGCAACTCTCTTACTTTATCACTCACAGGCCAGCTTACACATTAGAGGACCATAAAATGTGCATGTAAGGCAGGGAGTACTGGGGGAGGGGGCTGGTGGCACATGATGAGGAATACTGGGGAACTGGATGGCTGCAATCATGATGGGTTGACCACACCCCCAATGGCTTGACGATGCCCACAATGGGTTAGCCAGCCCCTTTGGAGGTGTGCCGCAACTAAGTGGCGGCACAAATACACTTAATACATAACGGGGGGGCACACCAAGATGAGATGGGGCACCAGTGGGAGGCAAGATGAGATGGGGCACCAGAGGAAGGGCTAAGTTTTTGCCCTCGCCAACCCCCCCAAAAAAAGTTGTGATGCCCCTGGTGAGCAGTCATTAGGAAGCATTCTAGATTAGTGAATGATTGCTAGGAATTATTCTGGATTGGTGAGTGGTCAGTAGGAAGCTGTCTGTACTAGTGAGTAGTCAGTAGGTAGCATTCCATTTAAGTCGGTGGTCACTAGGAATCCTTCCGTATTAGTAAGCATTCTGTTAGTGATTGGACATCAGAATACTCTCTGTATTAGTGAGTGGCCATAGGATGTTCTGTATTGGGTGGTAGAGATCACTTTAAATCTCTGTACAATACAGGGGACATTGGAATGCTGGTGAAGTACTTGTATTGAATTGGCTATACAGGACCCCACAACCATGCTATTTCAGATGTACTAGTAATACTTTAGTTATAATCCTGTGATAATTCATTTTCGGTCTGTCTGTCTTTAGTTTCTGCATTTCATACATGTCCACTTGCATATTACTTTCCAGTGTCTACCTGCTTTACATATATGCTGGGGGATTCCGAGGAGTTTTAGATCTTTCTCTTCTGTATTCATTTTAAACACTGATTGGAATTATTATGGTAGATGCACAACAGTGTGTTAAGAATTGAGTTATTTATCCCACTCCTTCTACACAAGGATGTTGCAAGAGTTCATATATAATGCTTAAGAAAAAAATACATCTATAACTAATTCTATACCATTATTAAAAAAAAATGTTCCTGGACTGTTCCACTTTTAGAATCAGAGGGAGGGGAGGGGGATGATGGCTGTAGTACACCTGACTATGCTTAGTGTATTCATAATCAGGGTAAATATTCAGGAATTCTTATTTCCCTCTTTTCTACCTCCACTTATGGCTTTGGGACATCCCCATTCGTTTCTGACAAGCTCCCTAATGTCCCACATGAGTAGCAGAAGAATTTCTTCTCAGACTGTTTAATACTTTGGGGAACCTGTCTGATTAATGGTTTTACTTTATTTTAGGCACCTCATTCCTTTTTGGTAAAAGATAACATTTAACAAAAATTTATTTTCTATACGTACCAGATTGTTCAATATTTTATTAATAGCTTTAAGAATTTACTAAAATTGTAAAAAGGTCTTTTGTGCAATAAATGGTTTTAGAATCTGCTGAAAATGTGTTATCCATTTTGTACTTGATTATAAATAAATACAAGTTAACAAGAAACATTCAATGATTTTGCCACCACTATGAGGTATAAATCAATCTATGCAGTTCTGCTTGGTGGGAATTATCTGCCAATTGGTATATCATTAATACAAAGACACATTGAGGTACTACATAGAGCAAATAGGATTACACATTTAGAACCCTTTCATAATAAAACGATATCTATTGATCATTTGCAAACCTGTGTTTAGAAAATGTATACCTCAACATGGCAAGAAATCATTATAGTTCCATTTCACCTAAATTAGATGCTGTTAGTGACCTTTTACCAATACTTTGTGCATTACACTCTATGGACTGGATCTGGATTTAAGTAAGATCATACGCACATAAGTCCATTCCTACGTGCCTTAACCACTACCTTAAATCTTAAGCAGGGGACACACTGGGGATTTTCAGCAGATAATCTTTCCAATCACACAATCAAAAGACCATTTCACCAGATATCTCACCAGTGTGTACTGTCCAAAGATCTCCTAATAGACACAGTGCACACTTGCAAAATGCAAAAGATATCTTTCCATCATTGATCTAGTATATTAAGAGCTCCAAAAGATCAAATTAAAGATCACAGACCGTTTCAAAAGCATCTTTAGACAGTACACACTGGTAACATATCTGTGAAATGGTCTTTTGATTGTGTGATTGGAAAGATTATCAGTTGAGAAAGCAATTCTCAACTGATAATCAATTCTCAATTCAGCATTACACACCTGGCCCACGTAAAATGGTGAGCGTGCAATATGCAGCATTGCATGTAAAGGCTTAGCCGAGCCCTTACTATACTATCTGCATAGATTACTCCACCCACTGTGCATTAACCAGGTACAAACGGCAGCTGGTCACACCCCGCCTTCCGAGGCCACTGCTGCTCAGAAGGCAACATGGATTGTGCTGCATTCTGTGTGTAACTGGCCTCCTGTGTATGCATTCAGAGACCAGGACAGTGTACTTAGGCATTTGTTATGTATTAAGTACCCTAACAAAATAAATGTAGATCCAGCCCTATGTCACAAATGGGTGACTCATTTTGGGGGTCTGGGAAGAGACTTACATGGAAAAGAAAACATTTAATTAGAAAACCTATTTTTCTCTTAAGTCCCACTCTCAAGAGGTAGGCTTATGTAAGCAATACAAAGCAGAAAGACCCAAAGCCAATATGAAATAATATAAGAAATAATTCAGTCTATGAACTTGATAAAAAGTAATACAATTTCTTCTGTTCTTGTAGGCAGGAGCCTACTATTTTTTTCTTCATTATGCATAATTACTCCCAAATTATTACTCCCATAGAAAATTGGAAGGGAGTAGGTGACTGGAGACAAACAATAATATTATATATCTAAATATGTCAGCTCACTACTTGACAGAGAACAAAACGAACGTCATGTAATTCCAGGGCCGTTTCTAGGTGCGAGCGAGCCGTGCTGTTGCATGGGGCACGTGCTTAGGTGACTTAAAGGGGGGAGCCCAGTAAGGCAGCCTCCCTTTAGGTCATACTGCCCACCCCCGAGCCGTGGTCACATATACTGGGGCTCACACAGACGCCGGCCGCATCAGATAACAAATGCGGCTGGCATCATTCAGCTTAACTGTCCTGGAAATACTACGGGAGCCCTGTAGTACCAAATCTTTTAATTGAATTACGCTATGAGTCAGCATTATTCATTGGAATAGATTTGGTCCTACAGGGCTCCCGTAGGAGCACTGTATATCCTAAACTGTTTAGGTGAATAACTTCATTCTTCACTGCGCCGCAGAGGAAAGAGCAAAAGGGAGAAAGTGAGTTTAGAATAGGTTTTTAATAAAAAAAAATTGAAAGGCTGAACACATATAAGGGGGCACATAAAAGGTGTCACCAAAGGAGGCTGGGCACATATAAGGGGGCACAAAAGGAGTCTGAACACATATAAGGGAGAACAAAAGGAGGCTGGGCACATATAAGGGAGCACAAAAGGAGTCTGAACACATATAAGGGAGCACAAAAAGAGGCTGGGCACATATAAGGGGGCACAAATGGAGGCTAGACACACAACAATTGGCAGAAGTGGATGGCTGGGCACATACAAGGGGATGGAAGTAAAAGGCCGGATACATAACTTTATTTTCTTTTTTGGGACGGTGCGGGCGCGCCAATTTTTTTTTTACGCCCTGGGCTCTGCTAGGTCTAGAAACTGGGTACATAATTGCGCCATCTATTCCCCTGTTAAATGATGCACATGCATCTGGCTGTTCACATGATGAAAAAAATAAAGTGACTCATAAGACTAGACCACCATCTTTCATTGTTTCATGAGTTCACAGTTCTGATGCTTACTTGCCCATTGTAGGCAGTAGACAAGGGTCAGCACTGACATGGCTATAAAGCCCTTTATGCAGTAAACTGCCATGCACTGTAGCTGCCACCTTTCCATCATAACCAGTAGGAATTTATTCAGCAATTTGTGCTACTGGACTTCCCTCACTCGCCATGAGCATCGGTGAGCCTTAGGTACCTATGACCCTGTTGTCAGTTCACCAGTTCCTATTGGAAGTTAGTAATCACTGCATACCAGGAACCCCCAACAAGCCCTTCCACTTTGGAGATGCTCTGACCAAGTAATTTGGGCCTTTGTCAACGTGGCTCATATCCTTACACTAAACACATTGGGACCAGATTCATACTTACCCATATATCCCCCTGCTGTGGAGGCTATCATATGGAATTCATCATCCACAACGATGCATGTAGGATAGCAGGCAATCCCCATTGCTCTCCTACATGTGGATTGTGGATACACCAGCAGACCCTGCCTTTAATACACCTAATACTGCACTGTACATAAGGAATTAGCCTTACTGTACAAGTTACATGCTTATGCCCACCCTCCTAGGCAGCGAGGGAGCTAAGCATGTAGTACAGTGTGGGCGTGCAATTTACCCTTGGAGCTATCTAGACTTCCAAGTCTTTGTCTTTCCGTCGTCATTTTATGTGAGGACAATGTGCAAGTCTGCTATCGAAATTCTGGATAACAGATCCCCGCTGCCACTGCGCTTTGAGCTCCAAGTGCAGCAAAATTGTAAGACTGGAACCAGACAAGTAAGACTAATCTAATCATTCTGTGGCAAAGGCAATCAGCAGAGATAACATTAATGCTTATATTGGTTATAGCATAAGTAGCCAAAGCTGTTTGACCATAAGAGTGAATCCTTACAAAAAGAAATGGTGAATCGACAACACATTTTCAAAAGTATAGAGGTTGTGCAGAGAGATATAGTGTATGTGCCCAATTCAGACTGCAACAGCAACACGAAGGCATCTTGCCTTTGCTAAAACCCCACTCAAATGATGAGAGACTCGTGTGAATACAAGTGAAGCTTTAAATATTTATGCAAGTACAGTAGTATACAGACACATGACAGCTAAGCACAATGCAGGTATGTTTCCAGATACATTTCCAGGGTAGTTTACTGTCATGTATAAAGAAAACAGGGCTAATGCTTTGTGTGGGTGCTTAATTGATAATGTGAATGTACTGTATTAAAAATATAGTCACAAATATATTTCGTAGCACCTTAGTACCTGTTGGATCCAGTCTCAAAGCAGTGATAGTAGCAGGACTGAGGATAATTTTAGTATGTTAAATAAAAAGTAACAAAAAACACACAAGGCCACACTTCTAATCAAATATATAAAATGTGTGCAAGTGTATATATATATGGAGAGGTGCAGCCATGGACCAAATGTGACCACTGTGTAACTACAAGGAACAAAAGAGAGGTTCGGCGCTCCAAACAAACATTATATAACGCTCCAAACAAACATTATATAACACTATGTGTCAGCACATACATAAAAAGGAGATTTAGTTCATAATACAGCTATATTGGGTTAAGTTCACCTTCCCAGCGTCGAGTCCCTATCTGTTTGCTATATGTGTCCTTTAGGAAATCTGTATTAAGATACTCTTGCCATTTAAAAAGTAAGCAGTAGCCATATTGGGGAGGGGTCAGGCTCCCAAAGTACACTAACAGTAACATAAAAACACACAAGGCCACGCTTCTAATCAAATATATGAAATGTGTGCAAGTGTATATATATATATGGAGAGGTGCAGCCAAGGCTGTGCAGAGCCATAACTAGAGGTGTGCGATGGAATGACCGCACAGGGCACTAAGCTTAAGGGGAACCAGTAAGTTAATATTTAATGTTAAATTGGTTTGGAATTCAAGATCGGGGGCACCATTATTCCCTTTTGGCACCATTATTTTTTTAGTGTAAATATTGTTTATTAGCATTCCAAAAAAAGAGCAATATACAAACAAATGTTACAGCATAGCAAGGAGGAATGCAGCTTTTATAACTGAGCATAAATGGTAAACACTCCATAGGACCGGATATAACCGTTTTAGAATGGGGACGAGTGTCCATAATTATATTCCAAAAAAGGACAAAGGTAGACAAAGACAAAGACAGACACCTAGAAATAAGAAAAAAAGAAAAAGAAAAGGAAGAGACAGGGAAGGGGAGGGTTCAGGGAGGTGGTACCCACATTTGGATAACCTAATTCCTGGAGACAGCTACAATATAGCAAGTAAGATCATCCAGCCAACTGCTTATATAAATCAGAATCTTTAAACCGCAGCCATGGGAACCAGGTGTTTGTAAAAGTGGATCCCCTATCCAGAGTGGAAAGAGTAAGCTCCTCCATGTCCATGTACAGGTCAATTCTGGCAAACCATTCTCTAGCCTTTGGGGGGGATGGGGACCTCCAATTAGTCGGTATAACCGCTTTAGCGGCACTAATTAGATGGCGGGATAACGACTTCTTGTAAGTGGAAATGGGTAGAGGGGACATATTAAGAAGCCAAAATTCTGCAGTGTCGGGAACGTCTCCCCCTAGAACAGTCGAAGTCACCTGTCGTACCATAGTCCAAAATGGGCGTAAACTAGGGTAGCTCCACCATATATGAAAAGGATTTCCCTCCCCCGTGGAACACCAGCATCTATCCGGAACACTAGGAAGCATTTTGCGCAGTACAGTCGGGCACCTATACCATCTAAACAATATTTTATACTGAGTTTCCCGTACAGTGGCACTCATTGATGCATAAGTGTATTGGAATACCCTGGTCCAATCAGAGGATTGTAGAGTGACACCCAAGTCCCTCTCCCAGGTCTGGGTGAATCGCGGGAGATCAGGCCAGGTACCAGTCACTAGCAATTTGTATATAGCTGAGATGGCATGGGAGGGGAAATAAGAGAGCTGACACAAGTTCTCGAAGGGGGTAAGATCCCGGCTCAGCTCTAACAGGGGAGCCAGCGTAGTAACAAAATGTCGAATCTGGAAGTAAGACCACCACTCCCTCCCCGGAGAAGACACCACCTCTCCAAGGTCACAGAGGGGCCGCACTCCCCCACCCCGCACCAGCTGACCTACCCTCAAAGGGCCATGGTTGCACCATCTACTGATAAAGGAGGGCTGTAATCCTGGTGTAAAGTCCTTATTGTGTGAAATTGTTGTGAGCAGGGAAAATTTTGAAGAAATATTGGGAAGGGACCTAAGACGTTTCCACTGGGCCAAAGTAGCCCCCACTGTGGGATGAGGTATCCTGGGAATGGCAGGAGTCCAGGCCAGAGTGGCCAGAGGAAAGGGTGCGAGAGAATTCTCAAAGGCGATCCATTATTTAGTGGAAGGGCTTATTGACCAATCCACCACCCTACAGAGATGGGTTGCCCCATAGTAGAGATAGAGGTTAGGGAGTTGAAGTCCTCCCCCTTCTATCCGCCGATATAGAATATCCTGCTTAAATTGTGGCCTCCTGCCACTCCAGACGAACCTCTGAATAACAGAGTGAGCCATCATTTTGGCTAATAACTTGATATCGGCATTGAGTAATGAGATAGGCCGATAACTTGAGCATTGAGTTGGATCCTTACCCTCTTTAGGCAATACCGAGATATGTGCCTCATAAGCTTGGGATGTAAATCGATGAGACTCTGAAATCTCATTAAGGGCCGATAACAACAAAGGGGCTACTGAGTCTAGATACAATTTGTAGTAAGATATAGTATAGTATAACCATCCGGCACCATTATTTCTTGTTACAGCTCTGCCACTGTGTAACTACAAGGAACAAAGAATAGGTCTGGTGAACCTGTCTTTAGTTCCTTGAAGTTAAATAGAGTGTTCAAGTACATGTTAATAATGTAACAGAAAGGAAAACTGGATAGAAAAGTACCGGTAGTTGTAACATTGACAAATGCTAAGAAGTAGGTTGAGGAATTTGGTAAACTTTTCTGAAGAGGTGAGTTTTAAGGGAGAGTTTGAAAGTTTGGAAAGTAGAAGATAATCTTTATGGTCGTGGAAAGTTATTCCAGGTAGTGGGTGCAGTCCAGGAAAAATCCAGTAACTGGGAATCAGAGCATTTGTATAGTGTAGAGAAGAGCTGTGTATCCAAAATGGTATAGGCAGTGAAGAGTCAGCTATCAGCAGCTTCCTGGAATTAGACATGTCTGTGGATATGTAGCTGGTGCAAATGTTCCATAAACTGGCCTTTAGACTTCCATAAACTAGATAATTATAATATGTAAATTTAATGATGTGACATGTATATAGCATAGGAAACCCCCAAAAATATATAAATATCTAAAAAATAGTGATAATACAATATTTTGAACTTTAATACAATATGCTTTGTGACTTTGTAATAATCAAATTTTTTTTAAATGCTTTGCTCATTCTTAACATTGCTTATGGAACGTTTAAAAAGTAAACATACCGGACTGGATGCCCATGCTAATTAACACAATTCTATTATGGATTTGCATCCTACAGTTCCAGATTTCTGTAACGGGGGTGTTTTTTTATGATGGCGGAGTGGGATGGGGGAGGATGTGTATGTCACATATGTAAAATGCAAGGGTATATGTATAGAAATTGTACAATAAGAGTACGGGCTTGGTTAAGATAAAAGTAGTATTATCAATATTGCACTGCTGTCAATACTACAGATTGTATCATTGCACACTCTATAAAGTGCAGAAAAAGGTGAGTGATTTATTGCAGTGATGGTGAGTAATTTATTGCATTCTGTCTGCTATCTGTCTTGGTCCAGTGTATATATAGTGACAAGATTTGTAGCTTTGTCTTGTTTAAATTCAGGTATTGAAATACTAAGGGCTGATGAGAAAAAGAACATAACTACACAACCTGTTGGAGTCTGAATTTATTTAATTGGATGCAGATTTCATGGAAAAATAAAACAAAAAAATAAACAGCAGAGAGACCCCTGCTTGAACAATAATATTACCCTTTCTGCATGTTTATTTACTTATAGATGTCATGCTGCGGTTATATGAAACAAAACGTGTAACGTTATGAAATACTTTTGTTCTCTCTTAAGTTCTTGAGACCAGATGGACAATGTGGATGTAGAACACAGCAAGTGATCACAGAACATCCTGCACAGATAGTGGGGCCCCCACACACACAAGCTAATAAGTAACTGAAGTTATGCAACAGCTGATGTAATATTTGAAGTAAATATATGTTGGCCCCAGGTTTTAACAGAAAGCAGCAAGAACTAGTCAAAAGCAGATATTTTGGAACAGGTATGTACAAGTTTCTCAATTGCATGCCAATTATTCTGAGTATTCTAGTATTAAGGTATAGAGAGAAAATTTAAATGCAATCTTCATATTCAAATGTACAGTTTTGATCTAATAATATTGAAATAATGAAAACCAAAATTTCAACAGAAAAGTAATACTTACATTGTAATTAATATAAATATAGAAAGCTAAAGTTAAAATGTTTTTAAGAAATTAGATTTCAACTTTTGTTTTGTTTATTGTACATATTTATTATGCAGTCATTTAGTCCTCTTTCTGCATGCTGAATATTGTTTTTGAATCTGGATTACTATCGTCATATTTACAGTTGGAAAGCATTTTTAATCTTCATTATTATTATTATTATTACTTATAAAGCGCCACAAATTGTCCACAGTGCTTTACAGAGAACATTAGACATACGCATCCTATATACTACATATTAAGGTCCCTAACACATACATGTACACACACACACACTAGGGTTAATTTTAGTCAGCAGCCAAGTAACCTACCAGTATATTTTTGGCATGTGGGAGGAATCCAGAGCACCTGTAGGAAACCCGCACAGACATGAAGAGATCATACAAACTCCACACAGATATGGCCTAGTCTGAGGGCCCGATTAAATTAGATAAAAATCGTTCGCCGGCGTATTTTTTACGCAATTTTTTTTTAAAATTACGGCCAATATTTTTTTTTACTATTCAATTATTTTTTTGCGTTAAAAATACACCGTTTTTTTATCGATATCGTTAATTAAAAATCCGCCCCTATGAGAGGTGTGGATTTTTAACGCTGCCCTATCTTGTGCCCCAACAGGGCATGCTGATGCTTGTAGAACTACAAGCATCAGCATGCCCATGGATGCCAGGCAACGCTGCGCAGGTGCCTAGGTAAAAAAAATTAATCGATTAACATTTATGCATTGACCCACTTAAAATGGCCAAGCCCTTACTGTCCTATATAAATACCTCCCCCGATGCTTAAAGCAATGCTGGCTTCCCCATCCCCATCCCCCTGCGCTGCCAAAGTATCCTCCAACGCGGAAATCTGGATCTTGAGGATCGTAGTCGGTAGCATGAACCTAAGTTCATCAAAAGTATGCAACATGTAAATATTAATATACCATGAACATAAAATGGTTTGTATTGGCATAATAGTTGTCTTTTAAATTTTGGGGCAGCAGGGTTGTGAGAATTCCGTCTTCTCTCCTTGCTGGCCCAAAAAGGAGATCTTTGCTTCAGCCAGTGGAACTTACCTGAAACTGGTGATCTGGTGTATGTCTGAAATTCTCAGAGAATCCCAGGAAGAGTAAATATAATTTAGAGTTAAGCAATGCTTATGTCATTTTGTTATTATATGTAGACTGTTTAAATTCAACATTTCAAACATTTTAAATACACACAATATTCTATTTGTCAAAAATAGATAAATACTGGATAATGGACTAAGTTGTCAGTACATAATGAGAAAGAGTCTTAGTAAATAATTTGGGTAGAAAAGAAAGTGTCTTTCAAATATACTAAATAGAATTTACTGATAAGTGCCCATGTTGATTCTTAAATGGAATTAAGAAAAGAATTGTCTTTCTTAAGCTGGCCATACACTACAACGATTATCGGTCCCAGCAGGGGGTGGGCCGATAAACGGGACGATTTCCCGCAAGGGAAATGTACTGTTATCGGTACCATACACCTCCTCTGCTGGGACCGATAATCCTAGCAGAAGAGGGGAAGGGGGAGGCAGCGCTCTCTATGGCGCTGCTGCAGAGCCATGTGCAAAGCTGCTCTGACATGCTTAAAAGTATACCTTCAAAGCTGTCATAGCAGCATAGTGCATAGATCTGCAGCAGCGTCTATTGCAGGGAGTAGTACAGATAGGCATCTGCCGAATCCGCGCTTCACACAGCGCGGGTTCAGTTGGTCCCTCTTTGTACTATTCCCTGCAATAGACCCTGCTGCAGATCTATGCACTATGCTGCTCTGACAGCTTTGAAGGTATACTTTTAAGCATGTCAGAGCAGCTTTGCACATGGCTCTGCAGCAGCGCCATAGAGAGCGCTGCCTCCCCCTTCCCCTCTTCAGCTTTGAAGGTATACTTTTAAGCTGTCAGAGCAGCTTTATACATAGATCAGCAGCAGCGTCTATTAAAAGGATAGGGAGCCATTCAGCTTGCTGATTGGCTCCCTTAAAAATATTGTTTAAAAAATATCATTAAAATCAAACCTGCTGAAAGATCAAATAATCGCACCAAAGCGTTTCTGGTGCGTTTATTTCACGTTTCAAAAATGTATCTGTACCATACACTAGAGCGATCACCCAATAATTGGGAAATCGGGCCGATAATCGTCTAGTTTATGGCCAGCTTTACTCCCTGGCAACGCGTGTCTGCAATTTACAGATATAGATATTGGGTATGAGGTTCTTATAAGTAGCAAATATATGGTCTTTGGAAAGGTAGAAAAAGTCTCTTGTTACCCCTGCACTTCCGGGCTGAAGTTTACAAGTGCATGGGTAACATGAGACTGTTTATCATTGTTGGATATCTCTTTTTGAGATTTGTTATATTAATGTTATAGAATCTGCAGTTCTATTTCCCTATTTATGTCGGTTTGGTATGCCAGTGTATTTTGTTTTTATGTAAATAAATGTTTTACTACTCTACAACTGCTTGTATATACATTTTTATTTATAGTTTTTTAGGTTAATTGTTAATTGTATTCTTTGCATGCAGGGATATATCTTTAAATTGCTTACTGCACACAGATACTAACCAGCTTTACTATCACACTGTTATTTAGACTTGGGATAGGAAACATCACCTCTCACCTCTAATACTGTTTGTAACAGATGAAACATGATTCCCCTGCAGTCAACATGGTTAAGCCCAGGAGTAACTTTCCTCTCTTATTTTCAAGCTCCTTCTGAAGTCTGAATCAGGCCCATTGTCTATATATTAAAGATTGTGGGTGGGTGAAGCTATATAAGAGGTAAACATATTGGGCTGGATCCAGACCTTGTTAAGTGCATTAACTGATACCCCTTTCACATTACCACCAAATACCCGGGTTTTTCATCAAAAACACGGCATTTCGCAAAAACCCGGGTTTTTGGTGGTGATGTGAAACCGCCACTTCCGGTAGACCCGGGTCAAGAGACCCGGGGCTTGAACACGGGAAAAAAGAAGGGTTTTTCCCGTGTTCAACCCGGGAAGGGTGGGTTCTTAAAATGCGGCCAGTTTATTTAGAACACGGGTTTTTAATTGTGGAACCTGATTGGGTGATTATATTGGCGCTGGCGCACGGGTTCTGATGTCATCAGATGTTGCCTGGCGTTCTCCCAGCACGATGGCGCATTGGAAAGATGAGGAGGTGAGAGAGCTCCTTCAAATCCGGGGAGAGGAGCAAATAAGGCAGCAGATATCGGGTACTGTTAAAGATGCCCTTATTTATTCAAATATAGCCAAATTGTTGGAAAAAAGGGGGATTGTTAAAACGCAGCAACAAGTTGTCAACAAGCTTAAAGCACTGCGGAAACAGTTCTCAAAGGTCCATGATGCCCAGAAGAAGAGCGGATCCGGCCGGCTAAACTGGCCACTGTATGACCTGTGCTACAG
>WWET01004016.1:116086-127353 GCA_011038615.1 Limnodynastes dumerilii | reverse complement strand
CAATTTTCTTTTTAGCAATCTCTACTTCTAATTTGGCCTGTTCTACGACCAACAGCATCAAATCCAGTGAACATTTGTTCAATACCGCAATCCATTTGCGGCAGAATTCAGTGCTTAATCTGCCAATGGTGGGGACGTTTTTTACCCGAAAACCCCGTGGAATTTTCCTCTCTCTGTAGTAGTCAGAAATTGTGATTGCATGAAAAGTGTAGTCTATTTAACGTTTCTTGTATTTCAACCATTCTCTATAAATTTCTTCAGAGGTACTGGCACCTCCACTCTCCAACAAACTGTCTTTGCAAAGTATTTCACTTGCCTCCGCCTCAGAAAATGATAAAACTTCATCTAATGGTAATGACATCATCCGCAGTTGTGTTGCTAGTTCCTTCCGCCATAGTGAGTGACAAACCACCGTGAAAAAAATAACAAGTGTAGGAAAAAAGCCACAGATGATGCAAATGCTGTTTGTAAAATAGCAGGGGTGCTCAATCAACTTTCACTTTGTTGCCAAGCGAGATTACAAATAATTCCATAGAGAGAGGCACTCCACTGTAATCCATATAGTGGACTCAGGTGCTCCGTAAAGTGTCAGGTTAGGATAACAAGACACTGTAATAGACAATCCCAATAAACGGCACTCTGAGCTAGATATGAAAAAAAACCACGCCAACAACAAGGTAATCCGACGTTTCAGTACTTTAGTACTTTCATCAGGGCAAATTTGAACAAGCAATATGTGACATATATATAGAAAGTAAACCCACTTACCCCACCAGTGACATCCTACCACGTGGAGCCACGTCCCTGGACCGCGTCGAACACGCCTGCCGGGAGGCGCCTGATGACGTCATCAGCGGCGGCCGCGCGGCCCCGGTAACCATGGACACCACTGTAAACAAAGTGATATAGTGTAAGCGGCAATCGCTAGCAATACACATAGGCATACACTATAAAATACAGATAAAAACGGCAGGCACATACTGTCAGTGATCAAGATCATGGAAGTAAATAACATTGCAAAAACGGACAGTCTGCAGAATGAGCTGGACACCATAGTAACCACATGCGTGTATATTAATACACACCAGTTATATTAATGTGTGGAACCAAGACAGTGCTATGGATGAACCTAAATGGATAAGGATAGGAAAACCATAAAGGCATACCAAGAGAGACAATATATAGTAGTTTAGCAATGGACAATCTGTCTAAGGGGACATATTTACATAACAAAGAGTGCACACCTCCTCAGACCTAAAAAACCTAAATACATATATTGCAGAAAGATATCATATATATCATATATCATGATGGGAACAAATATGGATGATAAATAGAAAAGTAAACTATTGCAGGGCAAAGTGTTATAAAAAACATGTAAGACTACAGGACTCATTTAGTCCGTATGGAGTCATAGTTCTCAGACGTTGAATCCATAGTGCTTCCCGTTGCAATAGTAGCTTGTCACGATCTCCTCCTCTCCATGGTAGTGGCACAGAGTCAATAATGCGATATCTCAGAGTAGAGAGATTATGCCTCTTCATTGCGAAATGTCGGGCTACTGGTTGATCCGTGTTCTTACCTTCCAAAGCCGCCCTGATGGCAGAGCGATGTAACGCCATACGTTCTTTAAATTGTCGCGTAGTTTTGCCTACATAATGTAGGCCACAAGGGCATGTGATTAAATATATTACGAACTTGGATGTACAAGTGAGATGATGTAGAATTTTGTACACTTTGCCAAAATAAGGGTGATTGAATTGGGTACACGGGATGAGATAGCGACACGTTACGCAATTGGGACATTGAAAGCATCCCATCTTCCCAAAATGATAAGTAGGTTCTGTGACATCCGATTTTACTAACATGTCTCGAATATTCTTGCCCCTTTTGTAGCAGGGCATCATTTGTACATCTTTAAAGCATTTAAGGTTAGGATCAGTCCTGACAATAGGCCAATATTTCTTGGCTGTTTTCTTGATAAGTGTGTGTTGATCAGTAAAGGTGTGGATCTGTGGTAGCCGTGTCGGTCCTTCCTTCCTATTCCTCTTAATTAATGTATCAGATCTAGAGATCTTACGGACTTTCTCACACACCTGGTTCAAAAGGTGGGGATCATAACCCCTCTCAATAAATTTACCCGACATTTGTTGCATTTGTTCATCTCTATCACTACTGTCGCTGGATATCCTCTGTACTCGGAGAAGTTGAGAAAAAGGTAGGCCATATTTCAACGAGGGGGGATGACAGGATGTGGCATGAAGAATGTTATTTTTATCTGTAGGTTTGAGGTATAAGGATGTTTGAAGTTGGTTGCACTGGAGCTTAATCAATACGTCCAAATAATGTATCTCTGTTTGGCTCACTGAGTACGTGAACCGTATAGGGGACTCATTCGAATTTAAATCTCCAACCAGCTCCTCAAAGGTGTTGATATTTCCACGCCAAACCAGTATCAGATCGTCTATATATCTCATATAGCACAGGGCGCCATCCACAAACCGTTGATCAGAGTATAAGTATTTATTTTCATAGTGAAACATGTAAATATTCGCGAATGATGGGGCTACGCATGAGCCCATAGCACAGCCTACCTTTTGAAGGAAATGATCCCCATTAAAGTATAAATAGTTCCTCGTTAGAGTCAATTCTAACAATTTAATCACCAGGTCCACATCGGGTCCTTTATACTCTGGATTGTCAGTAATAAACAAACGTGTCGCCTGCAATCCCTCAATATGGGGGATGCATGTGTACAAATTTTGTACATCCATAGTGACTAGATAACAGCCATTGGGGATGTTGGTATTGTTGAGGTCAGCCAGTTTATTTAAGAGATGTGTCGTGTCCCTTAGATATGATGCACCTTTCTGAACACAAGGTTGAAAATAATGATCCAAAACAATAGATACGTTCTGATACAAAGAATCCCGGGCAGAGATAATGGGTCTGCCCGGGGGGGAGGCCAAGCTCTTGTGAACTTTAGGTAGGGTGTAGAGCAGAGGTTTAATGGGATGGTTTACAATGCAGAATTCCACGAGGTCTTTATCACAAAGTTGTGACTCTAATGCGTGCATTAATAAAGAGTCCAACTCTTTTTTGTATTTGACCACAGGGTCTAATTGCAGCTTCTCATATGTTGTTTCATCTTGTAGCGGTCTGTATATTTCCGCAATATAGTTGCCTCTGTCTTGTAGGACAATTGCACCCCCCTTGTCCGCTGGTCTGACTATCAGGTTCACATCCTGTTGTAAATGCTTTAACGCCTGAAACTCGGCTTTAGATAAGTTGGAATTTCTGTGTTGATTTTGGTTGTTGAGTGGACATTGTTCCAGTACCCTACAGAAGGTTTTAATGGAAGGATTGGTAGATACAGGATCATACATTGACTTCTTCTTAAAGGGTTTAGGTTGCGTCAAAGAGGTAGAATCTTGGAAATGTTCCTTTAGTTTTAATTGTCATTGGAACCTATACATCTCTATCTTCCAATTAAAATCATCGTGGGTGGTCGTTGGTATAAATGACAAACCTTTATTCAGGACGTTCTGTTTATTACTGACAATCCAGAGTATAAAGGACCCGATGTGGACCTGGTGATTAAATTGTTAGAATTGACTCTAACGAGGAACTATTTCTACTTTAATGGGGATCATTTCCTTCAAAAGGTAGGCTGTGCTATGGGCTCATGCGTAGCCCCATCATTCGCGAATATTTACATGTTTCACTATGAAAATAAATACTTATACTCTAATCAACGGTTTGTGGATGGCGCCCTGTGCTATATGAGATATATAGACGATCAGCTACTGGTTTGGCGTGGAAATATCAACACCTTTGAGGAGCTGGTTGGAGATTTAAATTCGAAAGAGTCCCCTATACGGTTCACGCACTCAGTGAGCCAAACAGAGATACATTATTTGGACGTATTGATTAAGCTCCAGTGCAACCAACTTCAAGCATTCTTATACCACAAACCTACAGATAAAAATAACATTCTTCATGCCACATCCTGTCATCCCCCCTCGTTGAAATATGGCCTACCTTTTTCTCAACTTCTCCGAGTACAGAGGATATCCAGCGACAGTAGTGATAGAGATGAACAAATACAACAAATGTCGGGTAAATTTATTGAGAGGGGTTATGATCCCCACCTTTTGAACCAGGTGTGTGAGAAAGTCTGTAAGATCTCTAGATCTGATACATTGATTAAGAGGAATAGGAAGGAAGGACTGACACGGCTACCACAGATCCACACCTTTACTGATCAACACACACTTATCAAGAAAACAACCAAGAAATATTGGCCTATTGTCAGGACTGATCCTAACCTTAAATGCTTTAAAGATGTACAATTGATGCCCTGCTACAAAAGGGGCAAGAATATTCGAGACATGTTAGTAAAATCAGATGTCACAGAACCTACTCATCATTTTGGGAAGATGGGATGCTTTCAATGTCCCAATTGCGTAACGTGTCGCTATCTCATCCCGTGTACCCAATTCAATCACCCTTATTCTGGCAAAGTGTACAAAATTCTACATCATCTCACTTGTACATCCAAGTTCGTAATATATTTAATCACATGCCCTTGTGGCCTACATTATGTAGGCAAAACTACGCAACAATTTAAAGAACGTATGGCGCTACATCGCTCTGCTATCAGGGTGGCTTTGGAAGGTAAGAGCACGGATCAACCAGTAGCCCGACATTTCGCAATGAAGAGGCATAATCTCTCTACTCTGAGATATCGCATTATTGACTCTGTGCCACTACCATGGAGAGGAGGAGATCGTGACAAGCTACTATTGCAACGGGATGCACTATGGATTCAATGTCTGAGAACTATGACTCCATACGGACTAAATGAGTCCTGTAGTCTTACATGTTTTTTATAATACTTTTGCCCTGCAATAGTTTACCGTTCTACTTATCATCCATATTTGTTCCCATTATGATATATGATATATATATTATACCTTTTTGCAATATATGTATTTAGGTTTTTTAGGTCTGAGGAGGTGTGCACTCTTTGTTATGTAAATATGTCCCCTTAGACAGATTATGCACTATACTCATCCACTGTTAAACTACTATATATTGTCTCTCTTGGTATGCCTTTATGGTTTTCCTATCCTTATCCATTTAGGTTCATCCATAGCACTGTCTTGGTTCCACACATTAATATAACTGGTGTGTATTATTATACACGCATGTAGTTACTATGGTTTCTAGCTCACTCTGCAGACTGTCCGTTTTTGCAATGTTATTTACTTCCATGATCTTGATCACTGACAGTATGTGCCTGCCGTTTTTATCTGCATTTTATAGTGTATCCCTTTGTGTATTGCTAGCGATTGCCGCTTACACTATATCACTTTGTTTACAGTGGTGTCCATGGTTACGGGGCCGCGCGGCCGCCGCTGATGACGTCATCAGGCGCCTCCTGGCAGGCGTGTTCGACGTGGTCCAGGGACGTGGCTCCACGTGGTAGGATGTCACTGGTGGGGTAAGTGGGTTTACTTTCTATATATATGTCACATATTGCTTGTTCAAATTTGCCCTGATGAAAGTACTAAAGTACTGAAACGTCGGATTACCTTGTTGTTGGCGTGGTTTTTTTTCATATCTAGCTCAGAGTGCCGTTTATTGGGATTGTCTATTACAGTGTCTTGTTATCCTAACCTGACACTTTACGGAGCACCTGAGTCCACTATATGGATTACAGTGGAGTGCCTCTCTCTATGGAATTATAAATATATATACAATATACAGTTACATTGCAGCTATATGGGAAGCAGTACTCACATGTTGATCGATCGCTTGTCACAGACCTTGCAGAGAATCACAGCGCCATCAGTGGTAAATTGGCCGGGTCATTTTTTATCCATATAAAAAATGACCACCGTTATTGTAAGAGGTGGAAATTTTACTGATATTGTTTTTCCCTGTGGTTATTATACAATTATAGTCAATATAGAAACATAGAAAGTTATGGCAGATAAGAGCCACATGGCCCATCTAGTCTGCCCATTTGTTTATTCAAAATTATACTGACCCTAGACCCTATTTACTCTCAGTATAACCTGAATAAAATGACTATAAAGCGTGTAATAAAAATTACAGTGATTTTATTAGGTTTTGGCATTAAAATGTCACAGAGGGCCCGCAATGTAGGAGATACAGTAATAATATTAATAGTAATTACATAATATAGATAGTAATTTCATTCAGGTTTGTATGTTTGTTGACTTAAAACTGTGTCAGGTGGCATTAGAAATTAGTAGTAGTAATGCTTTGTAATAATTATACTGTTGCCATCATGCACCATAGTTATGTCCCACTGTGGGAGGGATCTTAGCAACACACCACGAGACCCATTGCAAGATCCAAATGCTGTAGAAGACCCCCCTGTAAGGAGCAGCACTGTGGGGAAGCTGGGTGGTACACTGGAATGATGGGCGAAGCAGAGAAAAGGATGTAGGGAGAATACTGAATGACCTGAAAAGAATAATTGTATAAAAATGTTTTATATTTTACAATATTGATGGACATTTTTATAACATATTTTTTTCCTTCATTGTAAGTACACAAATTACATATTAATATACAAACACAATTAAATAAAAGTGTGTAACACAATTCATAGTTACTTTATCCAGGGGAGGGCAGTTGAACATTTATCATATATTTTTGCTGGGTGCTTGGGTTACCTAGGAATCCAGAAAATTAGGGTGAGAGGGTATGAAGACAGATAACTTAAACTCAGTTGCGTAACTACCGTGGGTGCAGTGTGTGGCTGCTATGTGGCCCAGGGGTGAGGGGGGCCCATGCGAGCCACCCATTCCCATGCACTTATGGAACCAAACATAGGCTAGCCCTCCATTAATAAGTACAGCAGCTGAGAATGGAGCGTTGCTAGTGATGTATTTATAAACAATGTTCAGCACTCATACACAGCCATTACGCTGCCAGCCTCTGATACACACTCCTTTATATGAGGCCTAAGCTGGTCAACTTCTGCCCCTGCTTAAACTGGTATCTTGCCAAGGGCCCCATGAGGTTTCAATTCGGCTTTGGTAAGTTAACAAAAGTGCTTTCAAGTTGTGCAAAGAAAAATTACTGAAATAAGATAAATGGTAATTTTATACATATTTAGTGGACTTGTTCATTTGTATAGAAGGGACAAAATATAAAATGTGAAATTCAAGTAGTGAAGGTTAGTAGGTAATAAACTTTATTTCCTCTCTCACAGGGTTAATTTGAGCCAGAAGTAAATCCAGCTGTTATTTAGGAGTTTTTTTTTTTTTTATCAAGGGGAGGAAATAAAGTAATAAAAGGTTGGACCTGGTGTTCTATTTATACAGTTGCTCAATCCAGCTTTTTCCACATATTTAGGAACACTTCTCATATCAAAGGTACAACTTGTGTACACATTGCGGTGAGTAAATTCAATTTTTTTTATATAAAAAAAACAAACAAACAAAAAAACGAGCATTAAGCTTATAGGAAATTATAATTTCTCATTACTGTAATTCTGTAAGAAAGATATTTTAAAATATATTTATAAAATCTAAAATATATTTATAAGCTTAAAGTATGTGTAGGCTATATATAGATAGAAAGATAATTGAAATATCTGTCTTTGTTGTTGCATGTCTTCGTGATCTGTTTATGGTAATGGTTTCATGTATGAATGAACCTTATGATCAATTAAAGTCAGGGTAGCTGTGTGCACAGAGCTAGCCTGAAGGGAGCATTTCAGGTCAGAGATACCATTATGAATGCCTCAAGAGATGTTATTGGGATGATGTTAATGCTATGAGTATGGATTTGATAGGGCAGAAAAGAAAAAGAAATTATTTGGAGCACTTCACAGAACCAAGCAGATGAAGGTTAGATTAGAGAAGTCCTACCCTTTAAGTCTGCTATTTGTAAAAATGAGGTAATGCTTCACGTCCCATTAGTAAAGCCAAGAGCTGTCTTTGTGAGAAAGGAAATAATGAAGCTCATTTTTTTTTATATCACCTCCAGTTTGTGCTTGGTGACCACTATGGCTACACCTGTACTTTTACTGTAAAGATTTAATTAGTGTTATTATTATTTTCATCAACTAGTCTTAATAGGGATCTCAGGAGGGTGTGCTAGTATTGTTGGGCTACTCTCTCCCATAGCCGCTATATTAACTTATTTTTCTGCTACAGGTTGTCAGATAGAGCACAACCAGTATTTTTTGGAAATTATTCCCTTGCCTTTCTTTAAATGTACACATCTTGCACATTTATATGTTCCTTCTATAAACTACCTGTTCCCACTCTCTGCCCCTTCAGCAACTGTTTTGCATTGAGCACTATGAAATGAGGATTTATACTTTTAAACTCACATTAACAAATACAGACAAGAGAAATATAATATAACTATTAGATACAGAATTAAAAAAAAAAACTAGGTAAAAAAAAAAATATTTTTAGAAAAAATGCAATTCTGTATAATCTTTTCTTGGTAGGAATTCCTGTGAAGATTTCAAAGTACTTAAAAAAAACTATACATGAATAGGATACTTAAGTAGGAACCAGGGACCCAGAGCTCTCGAGGGAGCTATATGATTCGAATCAGCAGGCAAATGAGGGGTTTACGGTAAATGAAGCACCTGACCAGTAGAGCAGTGATTACACCTGTGTGTGTAACAGCTACAGCTGAGAACTCTGGGAAGTACAAGTGAGTGAAAGAAAGTCAGGTGACTGGCATGAAGTAATCAAAGAAGATGATGCAGTGATAGTAGTAGTGTAGAGATCGTGACATATTTAAACAGTGTATATCTCTCTCTCTCCACCATCATCATCATTTACATATCTCATCTTTCCAGCCTGCAATATAATTATCTTACAGGTAGAGAATATAGATATAGTAGTGATGCCCCTTTATAAATCATTGGTACGCCCTCACCTAGAATACTGTGTTCAGTTCTGGAGGCCATATCTCCAGAAAGACATAAATACATTAGAGACTGTGCAAAGAAAAGCAACTAAAATGGTCCATGGCCTTTGTAACAAATCATACCAAGAAAGGCTAGAGGAACTAAACATGTATAGCTTGGAGCAGAGAAGGGAGAGGGGGGGACATGATAGCAGCTTTCAAATACATCAAGGGTTGTGACCATCACTTTCTATCACTCAGCATTTTATTAACGCTGTACTAGCTAGTATTAATAGAAACGCTCTGGTGCGATTATTTGATCTTTTAGCATGTTTGATTTAAATCGGGAGAAAGCTCCCGATATTTTAAGGGAGACAATCAGCAAGCTGAATGGCTCCCTATTGTTCAGAGCTGCTGCTGCTTTATATCTATGTACAAAGCTGCTATGACAGCTTTAAAGTATACCTTCAAAGCTGTCAGAGCAGCTTTGTACATAGATATAAAGCAGAAGCAACATAGAGAGTGCTCTCCCCTTCCCCTCTGCTGCTAGGAATTATCAGTCCCAGCAGAAGAGGTGTATGGTGTACTGTATGGTATGGTGTATGGTATCATCCCACCAGCCAGCTTTAGGTTGGTCAGACACTACACAGATTCTCAGTCTCAGCAGGAGGTGGCCCTATAAACGAGACGATTTCCCAGGAGTTCACGATATCGGCAACACTCTCTTCTCTTGCTGGGACTATCCTGGTAGAAGAGGAAGGTGCTGCCAAAATTGACAGGAGGCCCTTGCAGCTGATTGCTTGCATGGGCCTCCTGTCAATCTCAGCAGGAGACCCATGCAGCTAGCCTATTGGCTGGCTGCAATAAAAACAAAAAACTGCAGACAGTAGTGTGTGCTCAATTCACCTCCTGCCCAGATCACTCAGCATTTTATTAACGCTGTACTAGCTAGTATTAATAGAGTCAGACAGAGTAACTCTAACCAGGAGGTAAAGGTGCAGCTTAGGTCAAAAATATTTTATGCATGCCATAAAATAAAATTATTGGACTCAAGTATTTTTAGCCCATTTTATCACTATTAGGAAACAAATACTGACAATATACTACAGTTATTTTTGGTCTGATCACCCAATAATTGGATTATTGGACCAATAATCGTCTCTATATTATGGCCAGCTTTACTTTAAAGGGTTGTGTTCAACTTATCTGCACTACTATATTCAGATGTTTTGTCAGTTACTAATTTTCTTATGTGTACTAGCACTAGGTATATGCTAGGTATATGGAACCATAATGTGTGGGTCTCGCTGCTATAATTTAAGCCATACTTTGTTAGTTCAGAACCAGGAATCTGTTATTATAATTTTAATGGGTCTCATTTTCTAATTTATTATGATTTTTTATTATATTTTTTTGTTGATTGAATAGCATTCCCTTCCATCTTTTATTGTTTATGCATATTTCCACTGGTTATTAAGTGTCTACCTACATAAAATGTAATATAGGGTATGATAGGGTATTCATAGACAATAATTCCAACCCATTATATACAGAGCTACATTGTCTTCTTTCATTGCTTATTTGCTTATTTTCCTCAGCTCTTCCTGCATCTATTCTAGTCAATGGTTTCATCCACTAATTTGATGACCCAGACTCCTTACAGTTCCAAAATGTTTTCTCTTGGTCAGCTATTCTACTTATTAACTTGGTTTTGTTTTCTCAAGACTTAGTTTAGCTGACTTCTTTAACATTTATTCTCCCTTTGAAAACATTTCAACTACTCCCATTAAATTCTTTAGTCATGATCTTGCAGAACCAAATCACTAGCACCAGGTAGACAATAAAATAATATGGCATTGCCTTGTACACAGTCTTTCCTGGCTTTATTGCCTTGTACTGGTCCACTTCTTCCAAAATCATCTGGCCACACTGACAAGTGTCCTTACTAATATTGCTTCTTTATTCAGTTTTGTAATCCAAAACTTCAACTTAATACATTAACTATCTTCTCAAACATGTTAATTGAGAATATCTACAAAGACGACACTGATTGCATTGGTTCATGTTTTGATGACAACAGTGAAATATGTGATAAAATTATTTTTAAAAAAGCTACAATCTTCATCATAATAAGCTATCTGAACCCTTACATTAAAGGTTGCTTAAAGGGTGCCTCCTTGGCTCAGATCTGTCCTCTCTCTCACATCCAAGTCTGCATCTATAACTTACAAGCAACACATGTGCAAACTAATACAACTCCAATTCATGTACTTCATTTTTTGCATTGAATAGTTCAATAAACTTTTACAAGTGTCTGTGACTGTATCTCTCTGGTTTTGTTATTTACTATATAT